>OMKZ01017501.1:0-12386 GCA_900302535.1 Neoniphon sammara
CACATCAGTTACAGCCAGCGCTGAGATAATTTGTTAGTCAACAGAAAATTAGTCAATTATAATTTCGATACCAGATGAATTGTTTAAGTTATTTCTCAAGAAGAAATCTCAAACATTTGCTGAGTCCAGCTTCATTAAGATGCTAAGATTGTTTTACTTTTCTGTGTTCATATCATTATAAAATTAATACTTTGGACTTTTTGGCTCCTGCTCAGTCTAAGTAAGCAATTTGATAACCTCACTTTTGGCTCTAATCACTCCTCATGAGGATTTGTCATTATTTTTCACACTTTATATACCAAATGATTAATCAAAAAATGATTGACAAAGAAAATAATCATTATCTGCATCCTTAGTCACAACATCACCACAGTGCACAGAAGGCTGACTGTTAAATATCTCGATTTTGGCAAAGGCATGGTAACCAAATTTTTCCAGCGTTAAATTTAATTGCAACCCGAATAAGGCAAAATGGCCAATGGTTTATATCGGCATTGCAAAACCAGTGTGCTAAGTTTGTCTTGTCACAAATGTATATTAGATGTTTCCATGAGTTCTATATCATATTTTTAATAATTATGACTTTAACACCTGTGCTTTCTTTGCTCATGGTACTCAATGTCTGCCTAAAGTCTCTAAGCCTCTAAAAAAAATGACCTGTAATCCACCAAACAGTGCAAAAAATGACAAATATAACTGTAAAGGTGTGTGAAAATCTACGGATACATAATATGTAAAAGAAGGTTTCACAGCAACAGTCATTCCAGCTAAAAACATTCAACATTTATCAGCCATGGCTGGACTGACATGCAAACGGGGCACAAAGTAAAATTTACTCTGTCTTGCCCCATGGCACAAAATGTCCACAGTCTATCTGTGGGGAGTTAATAGAGTCGCTGATCAATATCAGTGACTCAGCGATTACTTGGCCCGGTGCAGAGATGATGTGGAGAACAAAAACTGCCGACCCAATCTCCTCCTCCGATCTACTCAAATTTTAAAACCACTCAGTGATGGAGGACGGTGCTACGAGCGAGCAGCCAGTGTCACAAGACATTTCCATGCCCAAAAATAATGTCTTTTTTTATCATTTGCTGACCTTTAAAAGGTGATTCAGACTTTTACTGCAATTCTCTGTGATTCTGTCTCAGTAAGTAATAAAGTAAAATTTGACTTAACTTTCTCTCTTTTAACAAAATCTTAAGAGATGAGAGCAAATCAGCCCTGTACTTCTGCATGTGTTTGCAAATCCAACTAGTAGTCTATACAGGCGGAAAAAGGTAATGGATTACTTAATGCTGATTTAAATGTTCCATCATTTTCTTATGCAATCTTTTCTTAATGTCTCTAATGTCAGTACAGTTAAACATAATCAAGTGTTAATGGCAGAGACCCAGTGTTCCTGTACCTGACAAACAGTTTACCTTTTTGATGAGGTACTGTGCATATTCTTGTTCAAACCTCCTCAAAAGAGCTTTCTTCAGTATCTCTGCTTGTGGGAATGCAATGTCCTTCAGTTTCTGGGAGAAGGTGAGAAGTAAGCAAATGTTAAGCTTGAACACTTTCTTCACAGCAAAGAATTATAATCAGCTGCACAAGATAGAACAAAACACTGTATGAACACCTTGAGTGTGTCCTTCTTCTCAGGAATGTTAGCCGTTTTGTAATCCCGATGCTTGGGAAGTTTCTCAATAAAGAGCCTGGAGAAAAAAATAAAAACAAAATAAAAAACAAAAAACAACTTTGAGAAATGGTCTGGAGAATAATAACTGCCCATACTAACCCATACTAAGGTACATATATTTAATATTTCTGATTATGACAAAATTGCCACACGTACTTATCAGTTCCAGGTGAATAAATCTTGTAGAAAAGTTCATAGAAAAGTACCACACATTTTTATTTGTACTGTATTATCTGCCTCTATATCACCTATAGCTTTCTGGGTCTCTTGATCATTAAATTCCACTCTGCTTTCCCTACCAGAATGATTACTAATCATTCAGATAAGCTCTCACAAAACTAACAGGGTGACAATGTAGAATAACACTAACTTGAATAAATCCTGTGAAATAAATTAGCCTGGTTTAAGACAGAAACAAGACAAATCCAAAGGACTTCCCTCAGTTTCTTACTCCTCCTGACAGTAAGTGAAAAAAAATAAACAGTGCAATAAATTACTGTAGGATAACCATTCAAAAATCACATCTCATTACTAGTCAATAAACAGCTCAAGTAGTCATATCCATTCCTCCAGGACACTGTTAAAACTCAAGTCTCGATTCATCCCTGATATACTTACGTGATGTACTTGTTGTAGAGGACGAAAGCGTGCTCGATGTTGCCTTCCTCTGTGTAGATATTAGCCATGCGGATCATCTCCATGCCAGAGCGGAAATATCGACGTGGAGGCACATCATCATTGACTTCGACCGAGCTCCCCTTCTTGGTCAGAGCACGGACTCGCTCCTCCGGCAGCAGACTAACGTCAGTGTGGTCTGCCATGACTACAGCTCAACCTGGTAAGCTAGGAAGACAGGCCAAAGATTTCAATTCAGTTAGTAGCAATACATTTTAGCATTGTGCTGATAAAACTGCAGCATGATGTAGCCGTTGGTGCCTCACAGTATGAAGGTATTGCTAACATATGTTACAATCCAGAAACTGTTTTCTGTTTTCCACTGTTTTCACACCATTTTAGATCTCACTAGTCACACTGGATACGATCTGAACACTGGAGTTTCAGTCTCAAAAACAGCTTTTTTTTTTCAACCTAGGAAAACAACTGAGTCAGTGTTCAAGATACACAAAAACAGTCAGCATAATGTAGCATAGAAGAAGCATAGAAGCATAGGGGTAGTGTCCCTCTGTTCACGCCCTGACTATAGGAAGCACACCAAATAGTTTGAGAACCACTGGGCTGATAAATTCAATGAAAAGCTATGACTTTGCTGGGATTGTCTATTTTGTATTATTTACAAGGACTTAAATCTAACAGCATCTTCAATCCTTCATTTATTGATCAAATGAGGACAAGGGCTCATCGACAACCTAAGGAGTCAGATGACTTGTTTTGATTTGGTCATGACTCATTAGTCAGCTGATATTTCCAGCAGCAACAAAGTATGTAAAGAGAAGACCAGATGGAATCGCATTTACAGCATTCAGGTGTGGTCCTGGTAAAAAGAGGGAGATGAGGAAGTTGGGTGAGCAGTTGGGGTGCGCATTGAATTTGTGACCATGTAAGCCAAATGCCAAAATGCAACAGCTGATGACAGCAGAATCTGAGCAGTTGGTGATAAAAAAAAAAAACACACACACATAACAGAAAAGCAACGATAAATGTGACTGTAATCAAACACAGCTAATCACAACACTTGCTGGATTTTTACGATCCCATGTGCTAATTAATAATAAAGGCAAACCACAAAATTTTGTATTAGAGTTACCTTGGGAACGAGCCCTCAGCGCCTAAGGCTCGTTGAGAGAAACACATTGACAGGGAGAATGGATCAACTGTATTTCGGCCCTTCTGAGCGCATATTTCTGCTAAGCATATTTTCTTTCTATTTTGAAGACCGCACAGTCGTTTGCAGTTGTAATATCAAAAAGGATATCTTCCACTTCAGGGTGTTTTGCATTTGAGTTAACACTGTCATGCTGGTGATTGATGCTGCTCAACGACGTCGCGGTAGGTTAGTAAATCAGCTAAGCTAACTGTTAGCTAACTTAGCAAAGCCAAATCGCTTTACAATCGAAGTTCGGGTGGTTTAAGTAGCTAGCTACTACTGGAACGTTATTCCTAATTTCTTACCTGATCGAGCTGTAAAGGATAATCCCCAGCAACCTACATATAGCTAGATCAAAAAACAGCCAAATTACAAGAGATGAAAGCCAAGTTGCTCAGTAAACTGCGCCTACATCCGTACACTTCCGCAACTCAAACAACTTCCGCTTGACGAACTATCACGCGAAAGATATTGTTATCGAACTGATATAGGCGATATATTAATAGGCGCATAATGTTGATTTGATTTGATTTATTTTTGTCACTGTCCATGAAGCCTCTATGGAGAAATCTTTGTAGTTACACAAAAGACAACATTTTCTCTCATTTTATTTTACTTTTGTGAGAGAATGTGACGTATTCACATAAAAGATGAATCACTCAGCATTAAAAAATTGACTCACCTTCCGATCTGCAGATGCGGATTCACGCACGCGCTGTCCTCCTTCACTTCGGACCACTTTTAAGTGTCGAGTGATCCATCATCATAATATATGATCTATAGTGAAGGCACATGGAAAAGAATGCTCTGCGTTGTGATGTATGCAGTTTACAGGGGTGTCGCAAGCCGTCCACAAACAGACCATTCCAGGAAATAAAAACACAAGGATATTTGTCAAAGAAATGTACTTGATCGAAATATAATGTCAAGCGGCTCGTTGGTCTAGGGGTATGATTCTCGCTTTGGGTGCGAGAGGTCCCGGGTTCAAATCCCGGACGAGCCCGTTATTTGTTGTACTTACTCCAAAATCACGACTTGTTGTAAACAAAACGCGCTTAGTCTCCCGTCATCGCTGTTAATAATTAATACCTGTATGAGTCCGGTGGCGATGCTTGGACTGGTAGGCACCCTTCTTCCGTGTTTATGCAAATTACTAAGTGGGTGATGTTGTATGCTATTGTGTAGCTTCCTTGTAAGGCCCCTAATTTGCACATTTTCACTGAATGAGAGTCCATGTGACATTCGTTGTACTTGGAGAATAAAAGCGATTTCTCACTGACTGATTGATTGCCACTCAAAAAATATATCAGCAGCAATACTACTATTAATACTACTTACAATAATGATAATATAATAATTTACACTAAAAATAACTTAAACTAAAAAAAAATAAAAATAAATTGCAGTAATTATTAAACTTTATTTTGAACAAACAGCTTCATATATACAAGACAATAAAAAGCAAAGTATACTACACATTGTACGTAAATGATGAGGGGGGCAGGTTATACCAGTCTTTGATACAAGTTACACATTAAACAAAAACACCATTTATTAAACATTATAGGGTTTTAACAACTTTTCTGTTCACGGTGCTTGGTCTAGGTGTAATTTTAAGTTCGTTGTCCACAGCAGAAAAAAAAGGTTTATTATTAGAATATTTAGGGTTAGCTCTAACCCTAACCCTTCTGTCCTCACACTTAATCTTGTACAAAGTTGCAGTAAGCTACTTTTCGACCACTTGAGGGCAACAGAGGCACTTTAAATCCCAGGACTTGGGGAGGGGGGGGCGGCGGCGTAGTGACGGTGAACGTGAATCTTCGACGTCATGCAAACTGCCCCACATCCTCCACACGCGCTGCTGTGGTTTGTTTGAATGGAACGGACCGCCGCAAACACGACTGTCAGTGACTTTGAAGGGACACGGACACCGCTGCACATCGCATCTCTCTTTTATCGCACAAATGTGACATCTGCAGTGAGGAAATAAATACCGAAAGGGAGGATATTGTTGAGAGGAGCTGACGTCGAGCCTCGTTTCCCCCTCCAGCAGCATCACCGGGTAAGCTAAGGCTAATGCAAAACTAGCTAACCACTGGAACTAGCTAAATCTGGCTAGTTAGTCGTGTGTTCCCGTAACCAGGCTGCTTAGTAAGATGCGGCTGGATAGCTAGCTCGTCCTTGCTATCGATGGATTGTGGTCGCTGGATAATATTCCTGAGTTGGACCTATGTCCCGGGCTTGTCTGGTAATCCATCATCTACTATTTTGTGAGAGAAAGAGATTGTGGTGTGTCTAAGATAGAAATTAACAACCTTGAGCAGTGAGCAGCCATATAAACGTGAGTTACCTACGTGTCCCGTTTCTCTTACTATCCCGTTATAGCTACATTGTCTTTCTATGACTATAATTGTCATCGAAACCTCTTTAAATCTGTTTTCCCGACCACTAAGCTGGCTGCTGAGGAGAAGTAGCTGGATGAGTCAATTCAACACACGTTTGTGCCTTGTAATATTATGTTGCGTGGCGTTTGGGTGCACACTGATGACGAGTGGCACATGGACAGTGAGTTGTAAGAACAGGCTGGCTGGCTGGTAAACCGAGATTACAACCACAGCCATGACTTTCTCAGCTAATGACAGTCTTGGTGATGATATCACCTGAGCACCAGGTGAAACGTGTAATTATGTGCCTTGGAGGATGGTAGGTGGGTTGGTGCATGGGCAGCACGCCCACCCCTCCATCACTATAAAGTGGTTGGGGTTGAGACAGTTCATTGTGCAGCCTGAGGAGGACAAGCTGCAGTCTGCTTTGTGGACAGGGCAGTGAAGAAACCAGCGAGCCATTAAGAGACTGGCCAAGGGGCAAGTTCAGTTTTGTTTCTACATTTATGCTTTAGAACAGGAGCTGCATGTTTTTCTGTATTAAGATGCTAAAATGAAAGCTAAAAGGGGCACAGGAATGGCAAGACAGAGGAGAAAAGCTTGATCCTAAGCCAGGAGAGGCAGATGTGTATTCAGATATTGGTGCATTAACCATGTCTTTGGACCTATTTCTTGTGTGTGCATTTATATTAATAGTTTGTGTAGGTCACTGGGCTGTAGTCATCATGACCACCTTAATGGAGTCCGAGTTGATTCCAAGACAGTCGTCAAAGCCAGAAATAAAGGTAGTCCAGACAGTCAAGACTGAGATCAGAGAAAATCAAGTACTATTTTGATTAAGATTAAAATAGGTAATATGTACATCTTGGGCTTTGTGTACATACAATGTTTAAAAATAAGGAATTTTTTTGAAGATGAACAAAGTCCTATCTACAGGAGTTCTCTACTAAACCCTTCAAAACCCAACTAATTAATGCACACAGTTTTGAATAATCAGTTGAGGGCCATCACATACACAGTTGCAAAAGGTGGACCACATGGAGAAAAATTTGACCTAGCTTTTTAAGTTTATTTTTACATAGATGAGAAAAATTGGACTCAGCATCTAATAGTAGGTGAGACCAAGACAAGTCTGAATCACTGATCTATGACAAAAACACACAAGTGTTTTAAAGATCAGTGGTCTGAATTCAAATTGGCACAAGTCTGAGACAAGCCCAAGACGTCCAATGCTGTGGAAATCACTGTTGAAATTGTGTCATGGCTGAGCAATATGTTACCATGGCAACGAGCCAGTAGTGTCCATTGCATCAACATTCTGACTCTGACTACACGTTCATTTACATTACATTAGGGCTGGGCGATATAGACAAAACTCAAGGATTGCGATAACTTTGACCAAATGCCTTGATATTAGTATTGTGATGGTATTGTAGTAATGACTATAGGTGCTTTGATAGGATATTTAAACACAGGAGATTTTTGATAAACAGTCATTAGTAATGTGGATGACCAAGCAGGGAGAGACTAAGAACAGAACAGCTAGAACTGCTCCAATAAATTCAGAAAATTGCATCCTTTTACTGAAATGCAACTTTCCAAACCAGGAAATGATAACACGTGGTATATCATGATATTGCGATATTCAAAATCCATAAAATAGATAATCTCATGCTCAACGTTTTCATTACTTTGTTAATTTGTTACTTTACAGTCATTTGCGTGACAGCACATAATGTGAATCTTATAAAAGTCTGTGGAAGCCATGTTAGCTGTACCAGAGGAAATTTCCATTACACAGCAGGAAATGTCATTTCAGTCCTTTGATTTTCTGTGGGCGCACCACAAAGCTAGATTATGGGGTTAGCGAGGTAACTCCATGTTTAACCCAGAGGTCCCTATGTCACGGCAGTGGCTCACTTTGTAGCGGGGTTGATTACCGTGGTAACCAGGGTTAGGCGGCAGCTTACATCCAGGCTGTCAGCTCCACATGTATAAAACGGCAATCAGCTCTCTGGAAAAATGGCATCCATCCCTACAGGGTGTTGTGGCCTTTGTTAAAATAATATTCACTGGAAAAACTCTGTGTAGAAAAGATAGTATGAATGGAATCGTTGTACTGTATGAATGACTGAACTGACAGTCAGAACCACTTTACTTTCTGTCTATTATAACAGGAAAAAATAGTTTCACGGTCTCAATATCATGACACAATACTGTATCAGTGAAAAATATGAATATGAAATGCATAAGCCTTTCTGCTTATGCATTTCTAATGTCTGTGTTTTTCCACTTGCTGTCCCTTTCTAACCTTGGTGTTTTTATTGCTCATATGTTTTCATTATACTAGTTTGTTCCTCTTGAGAGAAGAACCTAAATGATAGTACCATCATCCATTTTTTCCCCATGCTCCCCATTTTGACAGTCATATATGTACATAACCCAATAACAACTATTTGTAGTCTTAACACTTTTGTTTTTCTCTTACTTTGTACTATTTCTTTATTGCATATTTTTTTTACATTTTACATTGTGTGCTTGTACTCCATTTTATCCCACTGAATCCTGTTAATTCTGTGGCTGTGATGACCTAATTTCCACAAGGGGGTAAATAGTTTCATTTTGTCTTAAATCGGCTGCTCCGGATCTGCACATGTTGTGAATGTGTTTTTGTCTCAAGCCCCGCCCCTTTTATGATGAAGGCTCTCATAGCTGGATTGGAAAATCCTGGATTGACTAAGAGGGACTTTATAACCACCTCCACTAGCAAGGACCACAACTGTTAGATTTTGTGAAGCCAGCCATCACCAAGACACCCTGACTGTGCTGAACTTGCTTTGTGACACTGGGCACAGGTAGGTGAGACAGAGCATGATTTTGGAGGTTTTTGTCTGCATTCGTCCTGACAATAGAAAACTAGGCATTAGCCGGTCTTACTAAAAGCTGATTTTAGGAGTGTAAACAATACCATTCCATCAGCACTTTTCGTCAACCACATTTTTACCTTGAGCGCCCCGCTGTTCGTTTTACAGACCAGTCGTGCTGACACCCCGTACTAGCAGAACAAGACTTTTCCATGCTGACACAGGGACAAACTTAACAGCGGCTTTACCTTGCTGATAAATCATGCAGCGTCATAAATATTTACTAGTTTCTTCTTTGGAAGTCATGCAGGTCTTTCATAACTTACCATCAAACTGAAGCGTCACATTCTACTTGGTTACATAATCTTGCAAAAATCAGTAAAGTGACCTTCCTGCACTGTACTCTGTCGCTTAAGGATATGAGTGTTCATACATGTCATTCACATTTTGACGGACAACGTGTTTTGGCAAAATGCCAGACTTTGTTCCTGTTGTTTTGTGCTTGTGATTTTTTCTTTACTTAGTCAGCTGATAAAGGTGATGACGACAAGGGAAAGTGTCTTAGAGCGCTGTGTTTTTATGGTACAGTGTGTGTGTGTGTGTGTGTGTGAGAGAGAGAGAGAGACAATAGTGCTGATAACACTAAGTTTGCCTGCCTGTCATGTAATCACTACAGGTATTTGTCTACTAATTACTACTGAGATTGAATCTTAAGGTGTGTCTGTTTGGGTGTTTGTGTGGGAGTGAGAAAGCACCTCTCCTGACTGCATATACATGTGTCTGCTGCCAGTCCATCTGTCTTCTAACCCCCCAAAAAAACCATCAAGATACAGAAGTGACAGAGAAGGCAGGACAGACTTTCTAAGGACAGAGGGTGTGCAGAGTGGGATCGGCTGCATGCCTTTGGGATCGGAGGCCAGCGGACCGTGACTAAACATTTTCAGATCCCGCTCTTCCCCTCTCCGTTCTCTTCTGCCACCGACCGACCGTCTAGCAAAACGGATATTTTTATTGTGGTGCAAGACTTCGCTATCGTAACGAAGGAACGCCCCTGCTGTAGACAAGCTGCTGTCTGGTGCCACATAGGCAATCAGGATGTTTCTATCACCTCTTATCTCCCAACCACAAGTAGGCCTTGGACCCTGAGGGTCTAAACACACACACTCACCACAACAGGCATGGTGACTATGTTTGTGTCCATCTAATCAGTGTGTGTGGTGACACCAGACTGACCTGACAGGCTGACATTTGTTTTGAAAGCTTCTCCAGCCAAGTTTTTGCACAGACTCACTTCCTGCGCAACTCCGGGAAGTCCGATGTTGTATGAAAAATGAATTTGGTAATATCCACATGTTGGAATTACATAGTTGGGAAAGTTTGGGAATTACACAAACAAACTTTGGAAAGGCATGGAAAAAATTTCACTCTCCTGATACACATACTTAACATTTTCTTTTTATGTTTTGTTTACACTTTTCAACATTTTCCCCATCAGCTCACATATTGTATTTGTTCCTGGGAAGAATAATCCTCAGCTACAGAGTGATGCAAGACAGCATATCCATAAATCATTCTCAACACGAACATCTTCAAATTAAATCAACAAATGAAAGTCTGGCAAAGTCCTCAAAAAGTAGGGAATTTTGAAATTGGAGTTGGGTTGGAAACCTGCTGTGGCCTGACTGAGATTCTGTTCACCGGCTCAAAACAAAAAAAAGATGCAGCTCCTTCAGTGTTTATTGTAGCCCAGCTGTTGAGAGCAGTGTCCTTTCCCCAGCAAAAACAGTTCTTATTTAGGAACATGAGTGCGTGTGTATATTTAGTAACCATGCCAAGTCCCAGTTATTGTCATAGCCAAGGCAACAAGGTCAAAGTACCAATTAAACAGCCATTCTTCTTCACAACTTGTCTTGTCACACGCCAACTCTCGAGAATTAGGCTACTATCGTGTCAGCTCTAATTGGTTCTGACATTTAATACACTCCATGAACTCCATGGTGTTTTTATTTATTTATTTATTTTGTTGGATCCTTGGCTTTCTAGGTTGTGCATGCCCCCTCGTCCGTTAAAAGAGGGTGGACAGTCCAGTGAGAAACAAAGCGATGGAGACACAGCAGAGAAAGCTGTGATGGTGTTTGAACCTGGACCCATGGGTGCACATATCTGATTTCAGAGGGGATACATGATACATTGGTGAAATAATGATTAACAGATGCGACCTTGGTCCAGCACAACACCACATAAATTCGGTTGATTCCTGTTGCAAATTTATTCCCTCTTTGTATCGTTCACAGGTTTTCTGCACAGCGTTACTGAATCATAAAAATGTTGGAAGTGTTTTCTTTTTTTCTCCATCAGCCTTTGCAGTTGTTTAACTGCTAATATGATAAAAAAAAAATTTTGAAAGCTTTGGCTCTCTTTGAGCTGGAAGAACAGCGCTCACTTCCTGTTTTGTGCCATAAAGCAATTCAGCCACTTGTGTACAGAATCCAACCTGATCCTACACAATGTAAAGGCGCTTTGACATGCATTTTCAACCCCGGGTTAACACACAAGCAGGTTCACATTCATTTTCACCACAGGGAGATGTAGTGTGAAAACAGCAGGGTTGAGCTCAGTCCGTGTTGGCAGCGTTAGGAGGAGCAGCTCCAATAGCTGATGTTAATATGACAACAAATAAACTGGTATTATTCCGGATAATTCCGGATAAAAAACTTTCTAAATAAAATAGCTAAAATGTCAAGAGCAGTTTGGTTTGATGGTGAAATTTGCCGATAGATGTGGGGAAGTGAGAATATTCATGGACAGGCTTTTAACCACTTTCATATACACCGTTCTCAGTAACCGAAATTCTTTCAAAATTTGTGTCTTCAACCCAGGTTTAAAATAAAAGCATGAAAACAGCTCTGGAGTGAGTTAACCTGTGGGTTAGTGATTAAAATAAATGTGAAAAGCTTCAGGGTGAGTTGCCTTGGTGTCACCCATAGCGACTCACCCTGGGGTAACATAGATGGGTGACAGTATCCTTGGCAATGGGCTCATTTATTTACAGTCACAATAATAATGTAGAATGAACATGTGGTATTGATTTATTGTTGTTAAAATGCTGTGTAATTCACGTTTAGCCACTTTTGCTATCTGGGTGTAGCTGTGTGTTTACAAGCCGTACACGAATGCAAACAAATGAGGCAAGGCTGCTGTTGAAACAGGGCTGGGCCGCCTTTGCGCTTTATCCATGTGCTGCTGCCTCCTCCCACTCCCATATATTTCCCCTCACACCTAGCCTCTCCCCTCTGAAATATTAATGTGGTAGAGGAGCGAGCTCACTTTACCTCTGGCTTCTTTCCTGGGTGTGTAAGGGAGCAGAGGGGAGGGCAGGGTGTCATTTTGTCTGTCCTCTCTGCAGCCATCTATCTGCCTCTGACTGACTCAGTCTTCATTTTTTATTTTAGGCATTGAGCCGTAGCCCTTGTCCAGAGAAGCTTATCATGAGTGCACCAGGAGATAAGGCTTCACTTCCTACTAACAGCAGCCAATAGTAAGGAGGGGAAGTGTCAGACCTCCTGCAACACCTAGAATGATCATGTTAGAGCGACATGCTGGGGAATGAAATAAAAAGCTGCCGAGGC
>OMKZ01017503.1:6097-26261 GCA_900302535.1 Neoniphon sammara
TTTTAGGCGTTTTTTTTTTTTTTTTTTTTTTTTACTTTCATTACCCAACTAAGGGGGTTATTAGAATACAATGTGCCTCCAAATGCTGATTGGTTTGAAGCCAAGTTGGCGGGTAGATTAGACAAACTAATAAGCTTCAGCCTAAATTTACTGGCATTTGATGACTGGAGTTAAAATTAAACGGGGTAACTTTGTATATTGGCAGCTTCAAATGGCTGCAAGAGGCCAACTGTTCAAAAAATGTGAGCTTCAATACCCAGAAATCATGTAACATGATCATATAACAGATTTTGATTGAACTCTGAATGTTGCTATTCATAGATTCATCTGAGTGGAAGAGTGGGCACACCGGACCTGGATTTCATTTGGTAAAATCAGGCAAATCTGTGAGATCTAAATTAGTGGGGAGGGGAAACTCATCTATTGCGGCTCCAAATTGTGATTGAGGCTAATAATAATAAGATTCAATTTCACACCCCAGTTTCTACTAACCCTCAATTCAGCTGACAGTGTGATCATGGGACAGTAATCAGTGAATCACTGACTTACCCGCAGCATGGACCACAAGACCCAAGGTGGTGGTGATTTTTGAGGAGGCAATCCTGGCCGACTCTGGGTCTAAACAAGACAAAATCCACAAGTCAGGCAGATTCTTGTCATGAACAAACTCTTATCATGTCGCAGGAAAATGAAAAAAGAACAGAGTGATGATGACAGAACAGTTTCTCCACACTGAGCACTCTGTAATATCAAATTGATGGAGTTTTTGAACAGTTTGCAATGCATTAGCTGCTCAAATAAAGGTTTTCGGTGCTGACAGTAGGTACAGTGGAGGCTGCTTCTGGGGAAACAGAAGCACCGTGGGTCTATCCATCCATTTTCCATACTTGCTTGCTCCTAATCAGGGCTGTGAGGCAGCTGGAGCCTATCCCAGCATGCACTGGGCAGAAGGCAGGGAAACACTCTGGGCAGGTCGCCAGTCCATCACAGGGCTAATACACAGATAGACACAATCACACATTCACACCTATGGGCAATTTAGAGTCTCCAATGCACCTGACCTGCATGTTTTTGGACTGTGGAGGACGCTGAGGGTTCCCACACTGTGTCAAATGTAAAATCCCCTGATTTTTCCATGACTTTCCATAATAAAAATACTGAATTTCCATGACCTACATGCCTTTTTTTTTTTCCTTGACCAAAATTTAAAATGCACTTCAGTGGTCTTCAAATGGCTGCAAGAGGCATCATTCTGTTTTATTCTGAGAGAAAGTGAACATATTTGGCACATAACTAATTACTGATTTTTTAAAATTAAGGCGGACAACATTATATGATATTCCATGACTTATTTACAGAATTTACTAAATCCCCTGACTTTCCCTGTCTGGAATAGACTTTTCAAAATTCCATGACTTTCCAGAAATTCCATGACTGGTGGAAACCCTGGAAGCTGGAGCACCTGAAGCAGCAGAGCTAACCACTGAGCCACCGCTGCACTGGCTGCCATGGGTCTAATTTCACAAACATTTCTTGGTGGGGAGATTGGGGAGAAGCCAATAACAAACCTCCTCTGACCATTTCGTCCAAGTGAGGTTTCTAGTAGCACAAAGGAGAGTAACATCAGGACGGGTGAGTTTGTCTTTGTATTTTTTTCATTCAACACTGACCATCACTGCTGTGCACATGGGAGCTGCCTATCTGGTCCACAAGCAGCATGAAGACAAAACCCAGGACCAGAGACACTCCAATGTAGGCATGGAGTTGCTCGTGGCTGTGGGCGTGCTCCCCGCTGACGCCCAGGGCAGTGTCTGCCTCGCCCTTCGTCTCCGGCACCTCGGCCACTCCCACCTGCTCGTGGGCGTGATGTCCAGCTGCAGACATACAGGCAAGGAGACAACAGGTGGAGGCGGATAGACTGTTACAAATCAAACACACCTGAACACATTAACAGCAAAGTCAATCTGTTCCTGATTCGGAAACTGCTTGTCACAAATCCACATGAGCACATAGCACAAGAATATTTTAACACATTATGTGAACTATAGCATCCTTGTCTGAGTATACAAATAATCTGGGAGCAAATATTTGCGTTTGACAATCTGTTGCATAAGGGCAATGGACAGCGGCAACAGTTTTTGTAGTCTGCTTGATGAACTTTGCCCTGTTAAACCAGAATTCAAACTGTTAAAAACATTCACTGGCTGCAATCAAATGAATGTACTGTACTGCAGTGATTCGCAGGCTGTGGAGGTTTGAAGCTCTTAAGATGGTCAAAAGGAGCTGTGAGAGATACAATCCCTTAATCATAAAATCAAGAGTCTGCTGAAATCCACAAATTTCCAAATATTTTTTGGTTTTGGAATAACTGATGGGGCTGACCCAAAACCCTGTGTTCATTCTTGCGCAGAGGTTTCAGCAGGATGAAGTACTACTTTTATAGACAAAGTCTCACAGACTCCTGCTCCACGTGTATTTATGGGACCTGATATCCTGTTTGGGTAACATTTCATTCCTAGGGCCAATACATTTGGAGGAGTGTGTGACACTTATTTCCTTTTTCCAAGTCTGTTTCCAGTTATCAGCACCTCACAGTTACCCTCAGTGTGCGTTTGTTTTCCATTACATTCATTTTCGAAGATACACACAGATGCCTAGATCACAGAGAGACCAGCACAAATTGTGTAGGGTGCCTGAAGAAATAAACCTGGCTAAAGCTTTGATGAATTCTTACATTCTAGGATTTCTTCATAGAGTGCATGGACACCTTCAGGAATGATAACAGCAAGTGCTGTTCCACAGAGCAGCCCTGCTCCCAGCACCGTGACCAGCTTCAGTCTCTCCTGGTGGAAAGGAAGAGGTGCAACAACGGCTTCAACACAACAATGGAGTTTGTTTTCATGCTAACTACACACAAGATTTTGAACTGATTATCTGATAACATTACAAAGCCAATGATGCAATTACCACTACTTATTTTAGGCAAAGGAGGATGGGTTTCACTGATAAAAGATTAACTTTTGCCTCTCTGTAAAACAGGGAAATATGGCATCTGTTCACTTCTACAATTTTCTCAAGTTAATTAGCCTGTTAACGTTAGTTTAACTTTCATGAAGCGCTTGTACAAAGCTGTGCATGTTGGTAGCTACTCACCTCTGAAAAGTTGACTGCTAAAGGTATTGTCCCGGCGACATAACATCCGACCAACATCGAAAGGGACAACAGGCTGATGGAGCTAAAATCGTCCATAACTGCAGACTTTTCTTACTGGCTAACCGACTGCTAAGCTAAACCATGAAACCACCCAACGTAAAACTTTAAACACGGACGTGTAGTGCTGTGCGTGATGTCCGTAGCTATAACTACATGCCACGACCTGTGACTGTTAACTGTATTCGTTGTGCAATCCGGTACCGACTCAGTTGGCTAACCTAGCATCCACGTTACCTAAACAGAAACGTTTTAGCCTCCGGCCTGGCTAGCAAAGCTAAGCTAACTAGCTGTGGTAGTTGTCGCGCTCTCTCAAAAATCACCAACAGGGAACCATGGCGCGTTAACATTCACCGGAAAAGTACCGATTTCCTGCATCGTTTCTCGGGACCACAAAGCTACAACAGCCTCATTTGTCAAAAACAACACTGGAAATACCAGACTTTGCTAACAGATCATCGCTTGTTTGGTGCCGCTGACACTACTTCCGGGTCACGCTCCGTCCTCTCTGCCTGTCACGCCAGCCGTGCCACGTATCAGCTCGGCTCCTCTCAGCTGGGAATGATTGACGTGTTGAAGAAGTGATAGTCGTGATGTCAGACAGCATACGCTGTGTATGAACTACTGTAAATTTGCATTTAACATTCAACCAAATGTACATATACTACAATAATTAAACAGACGACATATTGGTCGAAAAAGAAACAGACACTGCATTTTCTAAAAAGGCATATTTTATTTATTAGTTCACACAACGGAGCAGTGCCTCGACATGACAACGGTAAATCAAAGCAGACTGAGTCCAACGCATTGGAGAACAGATGGGTAAAATGCAATTGTGGCTTTTGCCTCGACAGCATCAACAAAGGAACCATTACAACAAAACTGATATCATGCAATAAGCTTGTGCAAACACCTTGTTCACAACACAAGCTTTCCCTTGCAAACACACACAGGGCAGCAGCTCCTTGCTGATGGAATGGAGGGGTGTATGGGCCCGTTTTAACAGTCTGCTGGGCCACTATCATGGGTAGTTCAACTGTTTTCAAGGATGACACCAGAGACAAAAATCCGGTCGTCTTCCTCGAGGAAATCTGGTCTTTATTTCACGAGTCCAATCTTCTTGGCTTCTGTTTCATATATCAACAGCCTCCACATTTTTACTATGAAGACTTCTGCTTCTTCATCTAAAACCTGTAGATAAACAGATCAGTTAGTCAAATTTTTTATACAAAAGACAAGACCAATAAATCTATGAAATGAATGTAACTTGCAATGTTAATGTTAATGTTGCATCAAAACAAGTGATCTGATCTTAACATGCGCAGTAAAATGATGGCTGTTTTGGCGAAGTTTTGCTGAATCCATATTAATGCTTTATCATGCTTAGCAGATCAACCTCAAGCAAGAGATTTTCCTCCTTTGTGAGCAAAGTTGAGAGGAGCATCAATGCCATTCTTTGATTGTTTTTTGCTTTATTGTGCAGGATTACAGTGGAGGGAGACAGGGAAATAAGGAGAGAGAGAGAGAAGGCACATAGAGTTGACAGGCTAAATTCAAATCCAGGAAATTCTGAGATTTTGGTATATACTTTGACAGTGTGAGCCATCAAGTTGCCTTGGCAACTTGATGGCATTCTGACTGGTCCAATATACCCATAAAGGGCAGTTTGAGTCAGAATGCCTACACCCAACAGTAAAAGCAACAGGGACTCAATTATCTCTGCAGCAATTGCAAATTATGTGGGTGTACCTTTTGGTGATTTGTTATGTATTTTGTTTTTTATTGTAGGTTGTCACTTGGCGTTCTTACAACAAATCTGCAGACCAAACTACCCTTAATGAGACGAAGTTTGAATTGAAACTGAACAACTGCCTTTGAAGAGAGATCAATGTCTAAAAAAGAGCAAGGAGCAGGGTTTAGCTTTGTGATCCAAGTACCACTCACCATAGCAACATCATCGAGAATACCCTGGGGGGTGCTGTGTGCCATCACCTGGGAGAAAAGAAATAAGATTCAGTTACAGTGAGCAAAACGCCAAACACTGCTACTCAAAAAAAAAAAAAAAAAAAACAGTCAAGAAGCAGAGAGGGATCAAGGAGTCACTAGACAATATATTCAGTTGCCATCATTTTTCCAAAGGAACAATCAAGTCTGAATATCTAATTATTTTACTCAGAGTATTTCTCAAACAGATGAGTTGTATCTAACCTTTGAACACACAAAATCAACCAGTGTGGCTTCCTCTTCACCGATGTATTCAATAATCTTCTTATTGATCCATGGTCTGATGCGGCGATCCATCAGAGTCTACACAAAGAAAAGTGACAGCATAATTTTCAACTACTGTAATATTATTATAGCACATAAGCTCTGTAATGACAACATCCCGATATAAATTCATGATGGTACCTAAGGAACTGGACTGATAGCTCCACTTAAAACACATTGAGAATGTAATACACATTTTTCAACAAGTGTAATAAATTAATATTGCAACAGGCGAAACACAATTTAATTACTTGTTTTGCCAACCTTTTGATGAGGATTATGAAATATTAAATAGTGTTTTCCTAAACCCGACCTAATCCTAAAATTATTTCATGAAAAAAGTGCAAATCCAGAGTTTACAGTTGTTTTACCGAATCAACCATGGCCCAGTCCAGTGGATAGGAGAAGAGCTCAGGCCTGGCAGTGGGGATCTTCTCGATGAGGCTCTTGATGTGCTTGCGTTTCTCTTCTGTGTTAATGCTGCCTTTGGCCCCTGAAATTTCTGCCCCGTCCAGTCCCAGACTCTTGTCGTCGTCACCATAGTCCAGTGGCACCAGTTTCCTTTTGCGAGGCTGCTCATCAGCCTCCTCGTCATCAAACTTGTTGAAGACACTGTCCACGGTCGCCAGCTTCTTGCGCTTACCAGCGTTGGGCTGGCTGGGACTATTAGTGGCACCTGGAGTAGAAAAACAGGACAGCTAGTTTACTCTGGCACGAAGCAAGAAGGCTGTGAAAAAGCCCTGTGAATTCCCAGTTTGCCAGTGCACTCACCCAGTTTGAGACTGAGGCCAATCTTAGGCCGATGTTCCTCAGCAGGCTGGACCTCAGGAGAGTTCTCGCCTGGGATGATGATGCCGCAGGGAGACTCGTTGCCGGGTGTGTTTGGAGTCACATTCCCACTGGCCGAAGACACTGAGGGAGCAGTGGTGATTGGTCTCAACGTGGGTTTTAGATGCGGCTTGGCGTCTTGCGAGTCCTCTCCGTCTTGGTAGTCATCATCCTCACCTTCCTCCACGTCGTCTTCTGAGTGGTGCTGAGAGCTGCGGGACGTCGGCTCCGGCTGCCTTCCAGACCCTCTCTTCTCCCGGTCTCGGTCTCGGTCCCTGTCCCGATCCCGGTCCCTTTCCCTGTGCGCCTTCTCCTGGTTCACATCCTCCTCGGCATCAAGCTTCAACGGGGGCTGCCGCCGGCGCTCTGCCTCCTCTTCCATCTACACAAACATATGATGAAATTACATTATGTTCCACAGATTCATTTAGAAGCGCCTGGTGACACTTTTCTACAAGACATACAAACAACATTAGAGACTGGATTAATCCAACAAAGAGAGAGAGAGAGAGAGAATCTCCAATAAAAAAAAAATTAAACACACCCACACCCATATAACAGCAGGACAGTTAAAGGAGTGGAACATGCACTGCATCCGAAATACCTAAGTCCATCCATATCAAAGGTTCAATTTCTGTCTTAGAGATGCCAAGGATTCTGGGTAATTCATAACTACCCTCATTAGGTGCAAGACTGTATTAGCTTATAGTCAGAATATCTGTGCATAGTCTTCAGGACAGGTGTAAAAGAAGGAAAATAAATGACCTAGTGCAATAAATTGTAGTGCTTCAATGGAGTTTCTCTTTTATATTAACGCCTATATTAGCTGACAGATCAGATGGGAAAAAACAAAGAAACAAACAACAGTCAACATAGTATGTGGGATGCAGCTGGTACAGACTGTTCACCACACTATCTCAGACCCAGGTGGACTCACCCTTTGCAGCTCAGCATCAGGGTCTGGGTGACCCTCGGCTAGAAGCCTCTGTCTGATCTCCTCCAGCTCCTCCTTCTCCCTCTTGCGGTCTCGTTCATCTAATTCTGTCTCCTTTTCTCGGTCACGAAGCCGTTTCTGCAAAGCACTGCCCCTGGTGTCGAGAATGAGAAAAAGTCAGGTAATGACCAACACAAACAGCTGGAAACGGTTTATATCTCATGCTTCTAAATTTGCAAAATGATGTATCACCTGTAGTATTTTGGGTCATCTCTGTCATCGTCATAATCTTCAAGGAATTCTTTCAGTCTTTTGGCTTCTTTCATCTGAATATGAACATACACACTTAGTACAGCCCACATCAATCCAGCAATCGAGACTGGATTAATCCAACACAGCATGTAAAATCTGTAAGCAAATATTAGCAATTCTTAAATAATATATTTTTAAAGCAATTTTTGTTTTATTTAATTCTGTTTTTATTGCTTATTTTTAGTGTTCTATTTTTTGCTTGTACTCTCTGTTCTTTTCTGCTTCTGAATCCTGTTACTATAAACCAATTCCCCAAAGGGATCAGTAAGGTTTCCTATCATAATTATCTCATTAACAAATAGTTATGGAAAGAGAGTGCATCGGTCAGACCTGGGTCCAGGAGTGTTGTAAATGGCATTTGTTTTAACATGCTTGCAATGTGAGGTAGGGGACGTTCACTGCATCAAGAAAATCTAGAGTAAATTAAGTTTCCAGTAAGAGAAAAGTATAATCAGGTGACTTTCCACTGGTATCCTGTGACTGTCTTAACCCTCTGGTATTCATTTTATTGACCTGTGTGGCCACCCCCACTGACCTGGGACTCTAAATAGGCCAAAACAAATGCTAAGAATTATTTACAAGGATAATTTGATCCCGGTCTGGTATGAATTCACATTTACCATTTCACGCCGCCTCTCATCTTCCCTCTCGGTTTCTTTGCTGTAGTCCCGCGCCTTTTTCCGCTCCCGTATCTCCCAGTTTTTGAGGCGCTTTAAAAGACATGAACAACGAATTAAAGCCATGCTGTATCCAATGTACAAAAACAAACTGTTGCTATATTCATCTGGAGCAGTATTAGTCAGACTAGTGTATGATCCATTATGATCAAACATAACATGATGGATGCTGAATGTACCTCCTGGTAAGCAGCCTCCTTGTCCCTAAGCCTCCTCTCAAGTCTCCTCCGTTCGTACACGTCCTCCTCATCTTCTTCACGGTCTCGTTTCTTATCATCTCTTGTCCTCTCTCTGCAGAAGACACGGAGCTATTAGTTTTAGTCTAGTTTAAAAATCAGTTCAAATTTCAATCAGGCATATGAAGGGAATTTGTCAAGAAGAAAACACTTCATGGACTTATTTCTGTTCCTTTGGCCTTAGCAGGGTGATGACAGGGGTCAAAAGCAGGAATTTTAATTCACTGGTTTCACTATAAATCATAACAAAAACACTAACAGCAAAGACACTGCTGACAACTTGCTACTACCTTGCCTACAAGGGTCACTGAGTTATTACACTCATTAACAGCTAAAAATGTTGCACCCCAGGCACCTCTTAAATCAGTCAATAACATGACCTATCATCCCCCTCAGTGTCATCAAAATCGATATGGTGTATAGCAGTTAAGGCCTTTCAAAAAGTTTGAAATTCTAACCTTTGATTATGCGTCTCCACTAGGCTGTCAGTGTTGTTTTTCAAAGCCAAAACGCAGCGATAAAATAAGTCATTGCTGCAATTTGCAATGAAATCATACCAATGGTGCTGACTTAAAAATGTTGACCTTTTATTACAATGTTCCCATTAAGCGATATGTGAAATGTTTCAAACTCTGCAATACAGTCCCAAAATGCACCATTCTGCCAAATTGTGTCAAAAATCACCCCAGTGATGTCTGATATATCACTTTAGGTACTGGATGGACAGACTAAATAAAAAAGCAGATAGTGAAAGACTGATCATGGCAGAGGGCTTACATATTCTGCTGAACTTCTCAAAGCTCTATTCCAAAACTAGAAATCCATATTATTCAAGCTTCTCACAGGGTGGTAGGTTGTCCTAGAGAGGTTAAACAGAACCTTTTTGGAGCACCAGAGCTCAAGACCCTGTGTCAGCAAGTACCTGCACTGTGGACATGTCCTTGAACTAAACACTAAGTCCCATCCAGCTCCAGGGGCATTTTCCTGTAGCTGACCAGCCAAGTGAGAAGGGGATTTGTTGCGGGGGATGGGCAGAGATAATTCAAGTATGACATTAGTCTCGTCTTACTGACCTTGATCTGCTGCGGTCTTCGCTGACGTCGCGACTCCGGTCCCTCTCCCGCTCCCTCTCCCGCTCCTTCGTCCGCTCTCGCTCACGGTCTCTGTCCCGCTCCCGATCACGGTCTCTGTCTCTTTCACGCTCCTTGTCTCTTTCCCTTTCCCTCTCCCTTTCCTTCTCCTTCTCACGGTCGCGGCGCTCCCTCTCTCGCTCCCGCTCTTTGTCCCTCTCTCTCCTCTCCCTCTCGAGTTCCAGCCGTTCCTTTTCCTTCTTTCCTTTCTCCTCCTCCAGCTTCTACAGGAGCCCAACAGGGAGAAAAGGGGAGAAGGTGTTACTTGACTGAAAATGTCAAAAGACCAATAAGAAGACACTTCAGAAATCTGCTGACGTGCATAAAAAAACAGGTAATCAACTTGATAATGACGTGATTTACAGTCCCTGGCCCAGCCATGCTCACATACTGCTGTGACTCACTGCCTTGAGGAGTAAGGAAGTCGTATAAGAGCCCTGATGTTTGCTCCAGAAAGAGTGATCTGGTGCTTGAGCAGGGTCAATACAAATACTGCTCATATCAGAACCAATTTACTAACAGGCATCAACTGCAGGTCCTGAAAGATACCTAAAAATAAAGGCATTCTGGTGCTGATGTAAAGGGATACAGCAGGAATCAAAGTTAACACCGGAGACCAGCAAAACGCTGATTTGTATATTCAACCAACCTTTTTTGCATGCAATCACCCAATGTTGGTTCTAAACAATGATTTTATCATATTACTGAAATGGAAGTGGTGATCTGGGATTTTACTCTGATCTAATAAGCTGCCATTCTAATAAAAATTCAGCAAAAAAGAGATTTGAGTTTATATGAGTTATGCAGAAAATGGAAAATGTTTGGATGTGGTTTAGTTACACTGTAGCACCAACACCTAAATAAATACCACATAGTACTATCAATTATTCACTGCAGAATCATCATGAATGCATGTTAAATAAAGCGCTCATGTAGAACTCAATGCAAACAGCAATGCCTGAGGTATGGGGTTTAATTCCAACTGGGCCACACATGCTAAAAATGCACATAGGGTAATATAAAGCACTTGGGCTATAAATGTCCACCAAGTGCTATATGTTAAAAGGCATATGTGTTATAAATACAAGCCAAGTCGGCTTTCAACCTGCAGGTCATCAGGTTCAAGAAAGTTCTAACTGTACATTTAAGATAACCACTTCATAATTTCCCGGTGTGGTCTTACCTAACAGTGCCAAGTGGATTACAGCAAGTCCAAGCTGCACATAGCAAATGGCCTTAGTAAGAGAATTACATAATCAGGTCCCATGTGTTTTCTATATGGACATCTGAGACGCAGGGGGCAGTCCAGTGCAAACAACCTACTGAGTGTGGGATCTCAGTACACAGCTGAGTGGTAGATGCTGCAAACAGGGCTACATGATTTTGAGGAGATGGTCTGTGGTCATATTTTGACACTTGTAGTGTGGGGTAAATATTATAATTCCAATCCATATGGGTATTGCTTTTTTTCTTTCTTTTTTAAAATCCAATTTCTTGTTTAGTAGAAAAAGGTCACAGAATCTGCACAGCACCAGAATTCCCTGTTTAAAAGCACCTTTCCTGCTGAGGAAAAAAATGTAGCCTGTTTCATTTTTGAAATTTCAATATTAGCTATTAATATCTTTGTGCAAGCCTATCTGGAACTCACTTAACTCAAAAATACCTAAAACATCTGTGTGCTTTTTCAAAGCAGATCTAAACAAATACTGAATATGAACCATTCGCCTTCCTTCTTACCAATGAACATAAAAATCATGGCTGTCTCTACAGAGATTGATCCTTTTCAAGCTAGTGGTGTGTAACTTACAGGTGATGAACTATGGTTTCAGCGCCTCTCTGCCCCTACACATCCTATAGACTAAGTTTGGGAGGAAAAGCAGGTGAAGTGTAAAGACAAAATAAGGAGAAGACATCTCTGAGCGATACCTGTTTATATCTCAACAGTTCATCCACACACACAACATCAACAGCTTGGTTTGACATTGATGGTCAAAACAAATTAGATACTGTATTCCATTTTGTCACAAGGAAATTAAATTACTGAAGCAGTCTTACCTGTAGGCTGTCTTCTGATGTCTGTCAGGCCTCTCCAACCCAACAAATTGTACAAAAAACCCCAACAGAGTTAGGCCCACAGTTCAAACAATCTTTTCACAGATTTAACAAATTTCCTCCAGCTGTTAGTGTAACTGCTGTGCATCTTACAGGTGGTTTGCAACATTCATATAACAGCATTGAATTGTGGGTCTAACATCTGTTGAGTAAAGGACACCAAGGAAAAGGAGAAAGGGAGGAAACAGGTCTAAAACTGAGAGCTATACACCTGCTCTAGCTCTTTTTATCCTACTTGGAGGGCAGTGCTTACCACATCAGGAAACATCAGATAGTATGTTACGAGTTGTCAATCACAAAAGTATACTAAACTGATTTCCAAACTGTCTAAAAATTATGTCACTCATTACATTGTCCTGTGTTGTAGCTCCTCCCCATTTGTCACTCAAAACAAACACTAGGATTTATTGTTTAACCCAAGTCTGAATAGTTCAATAAAGTAAATACCTAAAATCTGTGTTTTGGAGTATTACCATAGCTGTTCTGCACTTACCTCTCTTTCTAATATTCCAATGAGGAAAAATGGCTTATTGTCACAGATTTGACACATGTAGTAGCCAAGTAACGCTACAAATTTGTCCTTACACTGCCAGACAAAAAATGTCAGTATCCTCTAACTGATAAACTAAGGGAAGGGGAGAGGGGTTCACTTTAAGACACAGAGCTGAAAAATGAAAAAAATACAGGAAACACGAGCAACAGAGGAGGGAAAGACACAAGACAAGAAGAGCAAAAAGGACAAAATACGACAAGGTCTCACCTTATATAGTCTTCAGAACGCAGAGTGCTGTGGAGGGGCGCTCCCTGCTTTAGCAACGTTACAGGCTGCAGTTCAAACTACTGCAGTGGTTAGGCTCATTCAGTTTCTGTGTGTGTTCCTCAAAACACAGCATTTATCATCTGAGGACCTGCAGAGGTTCACTGAGCTCTATGGCCGAATAGGATCAGACCATACTCAACTAATCAATTTATTCAACAAAATACCCACAAATACAAGAAAAACTGAGTTATTAATGTATAATTCCAATGCATTTTCAAACCTTAAAAACCACATTACCAAAAATGGCGCGGCACTGAAAGGTATCATGTTATGATAAGAAGCCCTTGTGGTTGGGTCAGTTCTCAGCTGGCAGAAATTAACTGAGAGCCAGTTGCCCCTTTGCAAACCTCCAGAAGGGAGCGCCCAAGATGTGTAAAGAAGAAATAGAAGCTCATACTTACATCCTATCCCCGCAACTTTTTCCAAAGCTCTGAGATTCATCTTGCTCTAGTCACCAAATGAACTCTACCATATTGGTGGGGTTTAATCAATAGATTAGCTTTAAAGTGAATTTAACATTACGTCCATGCACTTTGTGTGATGAATTTAGCTTGTGCTGAGGTAAAACTTTTTGTCTCAAATCAGTACCATGAACAGTAATAACTCTTAGCCATTTTGGAGATCCTGAACTACAGCCATGAATGTATGGCGGAACAGTTTTATGCTATAAAGGTACTATGAAATGTTTGATTTAATACCAATTGCTTCCTATCCCTTTATTATTTGAATTAATTTCATTGACTAGTCTGTGTATGAATAGACAACTTCTACACTATAGTTGACAGTAACTATAGTTGACAGTATCCATATATTATATGAAATGCAGCTCCTGTTGCTGTTGAGGATGTTCAAACTACACAATGTGGAGTAGTTTTTCTCCAAAACCTAATTTGAGAATAATAACAGCAGTTAAATACATTACCTTGTGTGTGTCACGGAATTTACTGATCTCTCTGGAAATCAGGTCTCTCTTGTCATCCTCCATCTCCATGGCATTGATATCCTCCTGGCACAGAGGAAAGAAAGACAAGGCACAACCACACTAAGTGCTTTGCAATTACTATCAATAAGTAAACACACAGATCACAGCAGAAGAAAACATTTATCCATCCATTGTGTACACCCGGATACAGTGCAGATAATGGATAAAATGGATAAATCAAAGGACTGTAAGTATCTATTATTAACGTCAATGATACAAGTCACTTTATTTACTCTGGGTCTCCTATACAGGTAACCAAACATCCTGCAATAAGCCTGAAGGAAGTTTCATAAAGGTAATTCACTAGAGGAATTATACATTTTTGGGCAGCTCAATATTTGGAATATTATAGAATCATAAAGTGCCATTTCTTTCATGGAATTTTTGATAATTTGCATCTTTACACTTGCCACTGGCACCGCTTAAGTGCCTGTCCTTTCAGCTATAATGAGGAATGGGTCACTATTTTTAATCGTTATCGCTCAGTTCAGTTAGCCAACTCATACTTATTCCAAAATGTCTGACTTGTTCACACCAGAAAGCATGAACAGTCAGAGCGAGCAAAACATGATGTTTCATCAAGCAAATGATGCTGCAGAGGACTATGGCTAAATGTAATGAAGGAGTATCTGCTCTGCTTAAGAGAAATGTTTAGGATTACAAGACCTGGCTACCCTGTCACATTGCACAATATGCTTTAACATACCTCCTCTTTCTTCTCCTTGCGTTTTTTGTTGCGAGGGTGACCATCAGAGTCCTGTGAGGGAGCATTGAGATCACTGGCATACTCTCGAATAAGGACCTCTATTGCCCCCTTCACAACCTGGTCCCGGCGCTGGGTTTCCTCATCAAGGACCTCTTCCTCATCTTCATCCCCATTCTTTGAGCCACCACTGGCTCCCTATAACATGAAGCCAAAAAGAGGGTAAGGAACAAGAGGGAAGGACAGAGCGAAGGAGAAAGAAAGAAAGTCATAAAACTGAATGTCAAATTATAGGATTTTCACACAACTTTATAAAAATTTTGACAAACAAACACCAGTGTCATGTTCATCTCATGTGTTACTTAACAGGTGAAAAGGAATACATACCCCATTGGCACTCTTCTTCTTGGCCTTCCACTCATCCAGCTGGGCCTTGGTCTTGGCGTCTACCTTGACCAGCAGCTTTTTGTCACCTAGCAGCAGCTCATGCAGAAGCCTGAGAGCTCGCAGTGTGGACTCAGGCTCCTTATATTCACAGAAGCCGAAAGCTTCCAAGAGTTGAGAGAATAAAAACAGAATGATCCACTGATGTTAGACCACAACAAACATCTCGATTACTTAGAACTGTAAAAGCAAAAGTGAAAGAATCTGAAAGAAGAAAAAGTAATGTAACAACAGAAGAGTACACTTTTGCTTTTGAATGTAGGGAGTGTTATAACACTCAAAAGTATTAACTGCAGCCCCTGGCAGCTGCAAAATGAGACACAATGTCTTGTGCCCACCAAGCACTCCCTGCAGGTTGAAACAGGTACTCAAAAGGACGTCTTTTCACCCATTAGTCTGTGTGTCAGCAGTATCTCTCAAAAACTTAAAAACAGATTTCCATGAAGTTTAGTGAACAGATAGGCTCTAAGCAAGAATTAGTGATTAGATTTTGGTGGTGATTTGTGTTTACCTTGAAGTTTCCCTGAGGCACCCTGGACTCTCTTCCAGCTAAGAACAATACCACATTTCTATAGTGTGAGAGAACAAGGAAAAATAATTATTTCATTTGACATTATGCAACAACAACACAAAGCTAAGTCAGGTTTTAGATTGGGGCGTTCCTTTGGCACTGAAATTGTAGTGTAACACAAATTTATTTGCCCTACATGCTAAAACAGAGATCAATCTGCTCATTTCAAGTAAAGTAAACTCACCGCTAGAAGCTGTCTGACCAACATGTCAGATGCCTTTTCAGAGATGTTCCCTACAAACACTGTAGTGGTAGGGCCACTGCTGCTCTCGTCTGCTTCCTTTGATCTCATGGTGCCCGGCTCCTTCTTGGGAGCTGTCGGTTTCTGTGCTACAGAGACTGTGGTTGGGACGAGGACCTGCAACAGGGAGACAACATAAAATACATCTACCAAATCACATCGTCATAGTAATTACATTTCACATTTGAAGCATTTAGGTGGTGTAACTCATAATAACTGCAACAGTACAAAAGGCAAATTCTTCAACTGCCAACATTACAAGCAGACAATAATGGAGTGCAAGGGTCAATGAAATTAGTGCCTAGAGTTGAAAAAACAGACTGGATGAACAGAGTCTATTAACAGCTCATGCAGAACAGTGTTTCTAACTCACTGTGGGTGTGGGGGTCATTATACCCATATGAACTGGGATCATGGGGGTACCTGAAAATAGAAACAATAGAAAAACAATCACTGTGACATCCTATGAAATTTCTGATATAGAGACAATGTTTCTAATATTACCCAAGCTAACACTTTACTCAAACTAAGTTTTGCCAAAGAATATTGGAAAAAATATCGCTCAACTTGTTTAGTATGTAAGTAAAAGTAGTGACTTGCTTGATGATCTTTTTGGCTAGCTTGTACACCCTTTTCCCATTGGGAATATTTCATATTGTAGCATGTACACGATTCACTTATCTCTGTTGGTATATTAGCACATTCTCTTGCTCACCTACAGTATTTTCAGTGATATGCACTTTTAATGACCTAATGATTCACAGTTTGGGACTGAATCAAAATGTGAGCCCCCTGGTCACAGCTCTGTCACAAAAATAATGCTCATTTGCTTCTGCAGCAATGGAGCAACTTCTTTTTCTCACCTCTGCCTGTTGGCCAGCCAGGGCTTATAGTACTTGGTGATAAAATAGTGGAGTTCAAATTTTAGGAGTGTTTAACTTACTGTGTAAAGGGTCAGCTAGCTGTTTTTGAGAAGCACAGCCCTAACTGTACACGATTTGACCACTCTGGTATTTAGTACCTGGCGGGACCGCCGGAGGAAACCCTGCATACTGAGGAGGAGGGATCCTCGGGGGTAGCTGCGGGATGCCAATCTGCTGGCGGTTGATGTGAGGTGGATAGGACATCTTGAAGAATAACTGTTACGGAACCTGAAAAGGAGGTCAAAAAGGACCAAAGGAGAAGTGTTGGCGTTAGTTAGAGTTGTTTAATACACATCGGAGTCATCGCACTGTGTTGGTCATTAATAATTAGGCCCTTGATAGCGCAACTGTAAACATTAAAAGCTGGTCCGGTGTGATGCCTGCCCAGTCATAAAGTCCATACTTAGCTATAAACCACGTTAACTTAGCTTTTAGCTAGCTAACACTAGCGACCGCGTTACCTGGCTACTCTTTGGCCTTGCTAGTTAACGTTAGCCACAGCTGTCTAGTAGAGTTTTACTCACCTGCAGTCAGGTGTAAAGTATGTCCAGAGGCAAATTTTATTAACGGCTATCCAAATACAGGCCCATGAAGTACAGTCGATAGAAATAGTTGAAGGTTGGCGTTAGAATCGTCACCGGTTCGTTAGCACTTAACGTGTAGCAACCAACAACTGGAACCTATTCTTCTCGAAATGCATCATGGGATAGCACAGTTTCGCGTAATGACGATTGCAGAACACTAGGGGGAGGCAGAGTTCGTACTTTGCTGGGTATTCCAAGAGAGAGTTCAGGCGGGGGAGGTCTCTTATTTGGGATCCAGGCAGCCCTCATGCCAGGGCAGATGGGCGCATGCATAACTCATTAAGCGAGTATGTCCTCAACTCTGAACCTATCACAAATACAGGCGAAAGTTACACCTGTGACCCGATTACAGTTTGGCATCAGATCACAACTCATACCAGGGGCTAACCCCGTTATATGTCGCTTAGCAACCACTATATTTGGCTGATGATGAGGAAATATAAGGTTGAGCTAGCTACTACTCAGAGGAAAATAGCAGGTGTCACCGCCGGTTTATAAAAATCCTTGAGTTGTCCAAATGACCAAAATGTCCCCTGAATCTGTAAGTTGTTAAAGTTCAAGTTTATTTGTTGCCTTTAATCACTGTCTTAGGAAGGATCACGGAGAATTTTCCCACACAGGATCAGATTTCAGCATAGCGCACATGTTTTAAACTGAACAAGTGGATAAATACTACATCCGTGGGTGGATGTTTTCGTGTTTGCGGTGAAATCAGATATGTTTTTGGCTAGAACCTTTAGGACATACAGCATATAAGAAAACTAGGCCCAACCCCATATGTAAACATGCCTATCAGCGCCCACTTGGCTGCGTCCGTGGAAATTTCCGCAGGCTGCATGGACAAAATCGCAGGAGCGCTTCATAACAATTCTTCAATACAGTCCGATGGCCTACATGAAGTCACAAGCCACGCCCTCAAAACAAACCCACTTATTTCCCCAGTTCCCATTGGCTAACCCGAAGGTGTGACATTCAACTTGACGTAAGACCCTAAATATGGACCGGAAGGTAAAGCCTGTAATAATGCGTTTATAACACTTTAAGAACTTTTTTCATCACCTAAATATCTATTAATGAGAGTTTATGACTTTCAGTGGATTAATCTGGGCGTGATAAAACTTTGCCATTCACGCTAATCCTCTCATTCATCAGCTCATGAATATTAATTAGTCTAGATTTCGGGACCATAAGACCGCCTTCCTGAATAAACGCGGCCACATTCAGCATCCAGTGCAACATCACACCGGGCTTTCGTCAGACTTTCTACTCGGCGTTTTGGAATCGTTTTGTTGTGAGCTACACTGACACTGATCTGTGGGGAAAATGGCTTTGAGAGGACCACTGTTTCGTCTTCTCAGGACTCAACTCTCCAACACCTGCCATCAAAGCAGAGCTCACTCTGTGGCTGTTCTAGGTGCTCCATTTTCCAAAGGACAGGTAAGACAGGCAGCCTTTTGTGAACCAGACTTTCAATAGACTGTGATGCAGTATTCTATTCATACTGCGATCCGAATATTTCTATTGGCTATAAAGAAAATAATACTGACACTAAGTCGTTTTTATTCATATCTGACAGAAAAGGAGGGGTGTGGAGCATGGACCCAAAGTCATCAGAGATGCGGGGCTGATCGAGAGGCTTTCAAATTTAGGTACGTGGAGGGATAATGGAGTAGCCTGGGACATGGTGTTATGTAACGATGGATGGAAGAAGCCTACAGGTCCGCCCGGGTAGCACAAGACAGACTACACACCAGCCAGCACGTTACATCATTATGAGGAGAATGTAAATAGCCTAGCCATCCGGTAGTTACATGCAGTCTAGGCTGTAAAGGTTCATAAAGGCTTTACGGAACAAAGTGACCACTGCTATCGTTCATCCTGGTTCAGCCAGGTTATAATTTTTAAGTCTCGTAAAGATAATTTTCGATCCTTACGAAAAATAATCTTAAAAAATACACTGTATCCGTAGACCTCTAGTTTAGCAGCAAAACTTGAGCTTCCTGTACAAACTATTATAATGGTGCGACAATGAAGTTTAATCGGACTATTATAGTTATAGTATTATATTATTATAGTGATACCAGGGGGTAAGAAGAGACTTTTAACTACTATAAATTTGTCTTTGACCAACACAGATACACTAAATCCCTACATGAATAAAAAGTGATTTTTTTTTCATTTGCGGACCCGCATGACTGTTTTCGTAGCTCTCTTCTGAGCCACATGCTCGGAAGAGCACAGGAACAGGATGAGAGATTATTTCCATTCTCTGTCGTCACAGCAGTCAGTTGTACTGTAAACCCACTGTTACTGCAAATAGGGGAAGGCCGGCCCTATTGCATGGACAGTTGCAGCAGTTGTGAATGTGAAAGATTATGCCACAAGCGGAAAGAATCCTTATAACCTACTGACTCACCGGAGTGGCGCTGTATGAGAAACTCCACACCCAAGCAATAAAGGGGCTTTACAAAAAGAGACCAAATGAGGAAAAAGCCCAACGTGATAACAACAACAACAACAATAATAAATAAATAAATAAATAAAAACTTTCATTATGATATGGGTACACTATAGCAATGTCGGAGGACTATATAATGAGACCAGAGTGATACAAAATATACTAAAATAATATAAAATATTATAAAATCATGAAATTTACTTAAATACAGTTTTGTACAATATGGTCACTACACAGTGATATGAGATAATAATAGTAGTTCTAACAATAATAATAACAACAAGAAGAATACACAGGACATAGGGTCACTGTTAAACAAGTAATGATTACCACAGACAGAATTGTACTATGAGTCACCATGTGTCGTAATACAGGAATGTTAGCCATTTTCATTTTGAAACAGCATCCTGCGCACTTTGGTGATCCTTTATATTGGATAGTGCAGGTGGGGCAAAGCAAAGGAAATCAGGCTTGATCTCTTCCTCTGTTGTAGCCCATTAATCAGTTCACAGACTATGCATGTCAGTTTTCTCCTGGTAATCCTAGCGTGTCTGGTGGTCCCAGTCATAAGCTGTGTATGAGATAAACATAGGCTGTTCTGCAGGCCCCACCCGCCACTTACTCTCACAGAGCAATCCTATCTATAGCTGGGAGATTTTTTTTTTTTTTTTTTTTTTTTTTTTTTTTTTTTTTTTTTTTTTGGGAAAAAAAGAAAAAAAAAAAAAAAA
>OMKZ01017503.1:26281-51361 GCA_900302535.1 Neoniphon sammara
TTTTTTTTTTTTTTTTTTTTTTTTTTTTTTTTTTTTTTTGCATCTGACATACTTTCAAACTTTGGTGGGAAGCCAAAGTGTTATCAATGTCTTCAGCTTCAGGCACCCACATAAATGTACAGTTCTATGCAAGAGGAGTGCAATTAGAGAAAGAGAACATACTGTTCCCATACCAAAGCAGCCTACATCTGTAACAGCCTATGCCTCAGGTTAAGTTTAGATATGTTCCACAATAGACAGAAATTGGATCAAATCTGTATTTGTACACTGATGACATTCATAAAAAATAAATTTTGAATGGCCAAAGTATATTTTGGATATACATTTTATATCACATAGAAAGAAAACGTATTTCTGGTGTTAAAAATCAATTTCGAATGAATATCCAAATTCACCAATTGCCTCCCTAGAACTAAATGTTTTGAAGGCTACAAGTGGAGCTCACATATGGAAAATACAGAGAACTGCACCTATATTCATATTGTTTATGCAATGTCTTCTGGAAACTTTAAAGTTTTAAATCAAAGGTTTTGGAAATGTCCTGTGTCTGCTGAAGTTGGAAGCAGTGAGTTCACTACAAACCATCTTCCTGATGGCCAGATGTCAATTTGGCGCCAGTGAGAAAAGGATATTAGATATCAACAGTCATAGCTGCCATCTCACCAGCTGAGGAATGAAACCAACCCCCTGACTGAAATACCATGTCCTCTTTACATATTGCAATCTGTATGCTTCCTTAAGGTTGAAAAAAAAAAATCAATCAATCCAATTTTAATTTGTGCTTTGACCACTGAAAATAATACGCTGTAATTTTAATCACCTGTAATTTAGTATTGCATGTTGAACTGGAACAGAACTGAGGCCCAACACTGCTGTAACATTTTGAATTGTCCTGCAATAGATGCTCATGATTACACCAAGACAAGTGCTATTCCTGTCCTGTCTACGAATGGTAAGGAGGTGCCACATTGGTTCCCCCTACATCGGCAGAGTAATGCTACACTACCATAAAGGCTCACATTGCCTGACGAGCCCCCAGTACAGTGGATCACATCACTTGTTTACTTCGTAGTCTACATCCTAAATTAAGTGGAAATTTTCGGTCTTTACTGCTTCGGCCATTTAGAGCAGGGTGATCTGCCTGGGCTGAAACCCGAGCACAAGCGGGAAATGGGCCGAATGGAAAGTGCACCGTCACCAATGTTCCACTGGTGTTTAATGACTCAGCGTCAACAGTCAGCGAGCTGGAGGGATCCGATGTGCGTAATGCGTAAAAGTGTCCACAGAGGATAGAGATAATGTAGAGTGTTAACCTAAAATGTGCACCCACCCCACGTGTTCACCTAAAAGTTGCACCTACCTGTACTTACAAGTGTCTCTGCAAAGTAGCCTACATCGTGGTGTTCTGGTGGTTTGACACACTGTCTTTCAGGGCTGAGCGATAAAATAAAATATTTGACCGAATACCTCGATATCGATACTGATGTTCAAGTTCAAGTTCAACAGGTGCCAAGTGTGCAATTATTAGCACTTAATCAAATTAGATTATTAAATCTAATCAGATAAGTCAAATTGTTAATAATACAAACAAATCAAAGCAACATCGGTGTAGCGTCTACGTTACTAAAAAGTAAACAATGGAGGGATGAATGTTGGTGCTTTTGTAAGAGATTTAGTAATGTGGATATGATGACCAAGCAGGTAGAGGCAAATAGAGCAAGCTAATGACTTCAGAGAATTGAATCCCTTTAATGCAGCCTTTAATACCAGGAAATTACAGCTCTTATGCCATATCATGATATCACAATCTCTAACCTCCTACAACCCACAACGCGCCAGTATTTATCCATCAACAGACATGTGTCCTGTCAGTGCCCCTGAACCCCTACCTTTACTGTGCACTCACAGTAATCTGCACCAAATGCAAGTCTCAGCTAACTGCTTGAAGGGCGTAAAAGGAAAAGAGCCTGGATTCATGTCAGTTTCCCGTTGTGTTTCTCAGACTACCCTGTCCACGACTTCGGCGACCTCAGCTTCCCCCACCTGGAGAAGGACGACACCTTCATGCATGTGCAGTTCCCGCGCACAGTCGGAACAGCCAACAAGCTGCTGTCGGGCGCTGTGAGCCGCGCCGTCGGTGCTGGACACACCCTTGTCATGCTTGGTGGAGATCACAGGTAACTGTTGCACTGGTTGCATAATGAAGAGGACATTATGTACTAGCAGACCCAAACCTGCTGTGTCGTATGCGCTCTGAACTGCCGCTCCTGCAATTGAGAATTCCTGTACATGTGTTGATCTGCCCACGGGCGGATAAGATCATCATGCCTGCCATTTTAACTGTACATTAAAAAAAAAAAAAAAACTTGTTGCCACAGCTATTGAATTTAACTGAAATAGATAATTTATGTATTTACAACACTACTCCATTTCTAGCCTGGCTATTGGATCAGTGGAAGGCCACGCCCAGCAGTGTCCCGACCTGTGTCTGATCTGGGTGGACGCTCATGCAGATGTGAATACGCCCCTGACTTCGCCTTCTGGGAACCTCCATGGTCAGTCGGTGGCATTCATGCTCAAAGAGCTGCAAGACAAGGTGAGATCACACTTAGGGTAAGTAAATGAAAATAAATACAACAGCAAATATACAATATACAATCTTCCTCTGGGCCAATCAGGAAGAAATAAACAAATGTTGTAGCGGCCCCCTCCCCCCGTCCTCCCTTAGGTACAACTTTAAATCAGTGCAAGTTTAGAAATGCCGCGGTGGAAAACAGAGTACAGACCAGAGAGTGAGTTTTGAAATTCAGGAATCTTAGCATCTGGCCAAGTAATCACTGAGTCAGTGGTATTAATCAACAATCCCGTTAACTCCCACAGACATGGTTATTTTGTGCAACAGGGCAATCAAAGTTTAAGTTTGTAACAATGGGGCATAAAGTGAATCTGTTCAAATACATTTTACACATTTTAAGAATGTGGTTTGCCAAGTTCCTTTGAAATGATAACAATCTTTATTTGTCTTAAGATGAGTTACAAAGTACTTAATGGAAATTCTGAATAGTAACTATAATAATAAACGGGACTCATATAACAATAAAAAACACATTCAGAAGGAATATATTTGTAAAAATGTGATTTATGTTATTTTTAATATAAAGCATGTTACTAATTTGGCTATCCCAAGTTCCTGATGAAGGACATTCCAAAGTCCAGATATCACACAACAGTAAACTCCAGTGTTTTCCTTCTGCCCAAATACTCACATCCTCTGTTCAAAACCATCCGCTGCAGGTGCCAGACATCCCAGGGTTCTCCTGGATGAAGCCATTCCTCTCCTCCAGGGACCTGGTGTACATCGGACTGCGGGACGTCGACCCTGGCGAACAGTAAGGAAACACCATCATTTCATCATTCATTTTTCATGTTTCCAGGGAAGGGTCATGGAAACGGGTCTTGATATTTATGTATTTTGTTTGTTAACAGCTACATCCTGAAGAACCTGGGGATCCAGTACTTCACCATGAGGGACATTGACAGACTTGGCATCCAAAGGGTCATGGAAGTTACTCTTGACCATCTTTTGGCAAGGTATATTCACTGGGTTCAGTTATTCACATCCTATTAACATCTTAAATTTAAATTGTGTGATTATTTGTATGGTTAATTATATGGTGTTGTTACATAGTCTTGTTTTATACTATTGAGCAGGTCTTAAAAGAGCCAATAGTGAAAATATTCCCTTTACTAGAGTTCATGTTTGTTTTGTTAATTTCATTTTACAGCACTTTTGATGTAAATAAAAAGCAATATAAATTTATTTTTAATATCTTTTTGCCATTGTACATGTAACCAAATGTTGGCCCTCGTGTGAATTAAAAGTTCATGCTCTTTTACTCAACCACTTGAACAGAAAACAGCGACCAATCCACTTGAGCTTTGACATCGATGCATTCGACCCGTCTCTGGCTCCCGCCACAGGAACCCCAGTGAACGGAGGTTTGACCTACAGGGAGGGAATCTACATCACGGAGGAAATCCATAACACAGGTATAGGTGAAAAGCAAAATGTGTAGGTCATAGCAAAATGTGCAGCAGATGGAATGATTATGTAAGCATCTTTTGTTGATCTTCTCTGAGATTTGACAGCTGAGATTACTGCTTTCATCGGGGAATTAAAGGATAATTCCACCCTAAAATTCATTGTTACTTCATCGACCCATGATGTTTAATGGATTCCAGAAGTTACCCTGAGATGAAGTGTCATACTTTGGTGTACCCATTTAACCTCAAATCTGGCTTGCCTACCTTTACTTCAGTTACTGAATTCCCTGAATGCCTTTCAAAAACACGCAGAGAATGAGTCTTTATATGTTGCATTCAGCTATAGATTATAAATTTAGGTGGAGAGAGTGATAGAAGTTAAAAAAAAGTAAAAGTCGTGCCCACACGTCTTGCGGCTGCATTGCATTATAGTCTATTGGGGCTACAGTCTATAAGAAAAATACACCACCAAACAACAAAATGGGCCTTCAAATGTGATGTACCTCAGTGTTTTGGGTGGATTTTTCCTTTAAGAGGCTTAGGGGGTATACCTGGATTGAGGTATTCAGCTGTTACTGTCAGGTTCTTGTATCTTACATGTGATTGTATTGGTGTGCAGGCCTGCTGTCAGCCATGGACCTGGTGGAGGTAAACCCCGTCTTAGGGGCCAGCCGCGAGGCCGTAGAGGCCACCGCCGCTCTCGCAGTGGACGTCATCGCGTCGTCTCTGGGACAAACGAGAGAGGGAGCTCACGTGCCCATCCACGAGATTCCCTCTGCAAAGGACACAGAGCAGCTTCGCCTCTAAGAACGGCAAACAAGCACTATGAACTTTGTCATCCCTGAGCATTCCGCAGTTTTGAACACGAGACTGCAAAGACTGAATCTAGTAGTAGCTGGAGTTGTGATATTTTTGTTCCCATCTCTGTGCTGTATAGTGTTAGTTTAAAACTCAGCTGTTTCTGAATTCAAAAAACCTGCTGAAGGGCTTTACAGATACGCGGTAAGAAGTCATTACTAAGACAAAACTACTACTTTTGACAAGATTTAAACACCTGTGTCAATTTAAGGATTGATGGGAATACTATTAATTTTTAAAAGAAATACTAAGTTATTTTAATTTGTTATATATATGTCTGTCATGAATTCACTATAACAGAGGCGCTGCTGCAATACATTACCTTTGCATGTGTTTGGTTTACAAGGAAACAAACCTGCCTCAGAGTTATGAAAGCTGCGCTGAAGTTTGACAAAATGTGTCCACAGTCTTGCTTGGACAGAAGTCACAAAGCTGGATGTGGCTGTGCCAGTCTAAACTGTAGAAATCATGTGTTTGCACTTTTGGACCAGCTGTGGTTACTGTATTTTCTGTAGTTTTCTTTTGTATTTTGACAATGAACCTGTGTAGCCTATGTCTTTGCTAATTATATATGATTATTTACTGACTACATCAATATGAATTGGCTTGAAAACTGTTCATATCCAGCTTATTTCAATAGGTTGGCCTATTGTGCAATGACTATAATTGAAATGCTGGCAGGGAAAAAAAACCTTGAATAGTAAAGATTGAATCAGTCTTTTACATTGGCCTTTGATGTGACCACTGAATGACATCTTTAAAATAAAGAGTTGATATTTTGGTCTTCCGCAAATGCAATCACAATTTTTTTTCCATGTGTAAAACAGTTTTACATTTCCTGTTTTATTTACCTGGACTGGGGTTGTTTTCGCCTCGTTCTATTGTTTGTTTGTTTGTTAGCAGGATGTCTCAAAATTATGATCAGATTTGCACGAAAATTTGTGGAAAAGTTGGCCTTGAGACAAGGAAGTACTGATGAACTTTTCACTCCGATTGGCCAAAAGGTAGTGAGGCAGAGTCAATAAGCTTTAGGCGAATACCCAACATGTGGAACTTGTTTATCTTGACAGTTGCATCGTGTTGGCAGAGGGACGCACTCTACTGAGTGCTTTCTAGTTGGTTTCATTTCTATAAAATGTATGATTGAAGCAAAGCTGTTGTGCATGAAAAATGTACTATTTTGAAAAAATGAGGCAGCTACTTGGACAAAATGATGGCTAATATTTGAATTTTTGATCAAATTAATTAATTTGCAATTTAATTTTTAATTGTTAGCCAGTCATTATTATGCAACTCTTTAATTATAACAATAAAAATGAGAGGGTGTTTTTAAAAAGGAGAAAAAAACAAACAAAAAATTGCATTTTAGAATACAAAACCTCATGTTATACAACATGTTTCTGTAATAGGCATCATGCCAGGAAGGCATGATCTCAATGTCAGAGAAAAACAAAGGCAAGTGGCCAAAGTGACTATCAAGAATGGAGCTGTAAAAATAATCTTATCACCTACTATTTGAGAATTAATTCCATCGTAACAGATGTGTACTGAGGACAAACTTGGCCTTGTTCAGGTCTTAAACAACATTTGTGACATAAGCTCCACAGTGGATTTTTTTTTTTTTTTAACTTTGCCCTATTTGGCTGCATTAGTGAAAATATCAGATACAATGAAAAACTCAGGTTCAAGGTTAGCTTTAATACTGCATAAACAGTAAAATAAGAAAACCTCAAGTCGATTTCGAACAGTCATTTTTGTATTGTACAGTGATTAGGCAACATCATATTAACTCTGTAAAATATTGCATCTGTGTTAAGTTTCCACACATTTTTCACATTCATACTTCTCTCTGACTGGCAGGTTTGGGATTCAGGTCTCAGTGCTCAGAACTGGAGATACATTTCACAAAAGATGGTAAATGTGCTTGATGGAACCAGGTGGAATACAGACAGCAATGAACTACAAAAATACATTCAACTGCTGCTATTTCATCATATAGTTTAGCATAATAAACATAACAGAATACTGTAACTGTGTTGAATGCTAATAATACAAATTATGCATAATAACGAGTATCCCAATTTGAGAATTCACAAACCTTCCCAAACTGCTGAGTCAAAGTACTTCATAAACATTTCACAAATACTTCCCCCGGAGCATCCATGTGTGTGGGAGCGTGTGGATCTTCCACTACACTATGATCTGGTCAGACTCTTGCAGGGAATCTGATCTGGAGTCTGTAACAGCCAGTGCACAAGTCCAGAAACTCCATCATCCAACTGGGCATCATCTCAGATGCAGCAGGATGGCAACAAAACTCTGGTAAAACAACAAGTTTCATTCAATTTACAGTTCTTTATAGTTTCTGTGGGTTTGGTCCACAAAGTGGTTCAGTGACCTGTCATTCATATCACATGAATTTATCCTGCTCATGGAGAAGTATCTCCACAAGGAAGGTCCACATTAAGACTGAACCATGGCACTGTCCTCATTTGCTCTCCCAGTGCGAACGCAGACAGCTGGCTGAGCACAGCAGGACAGCATTATCGCAACTGGACAGTCAGTGAGGAGAGAAGTGGAAAGAGGGGCTTTGCCTGGCTGCCTGCTGTCTGCAGAGTAAAGGCTGCTCATTTTCTGAAGAACTTCAGGTAGATCACAGCACCCAATATGGCCAACTCCATTAAAATGATGACAGCTAGCAGCAGCTTGTTTGTCATCAGCCTGCAGGACAGAGGTGACAAAAGGCAAGATTAAGAAGAGGCCGAGTGATTTTATTCTATGAGGGACGATGCTGATGACATTATCTCACTTGATACACAGCTACTTAACAAAGAAATCATGTGATATGAAATACTGATTTTAAATTACCTTATTGGAAGCTTACGATTTACAAACATTAAAAAATAGTCAAACAGGACAGTTAACAATGACAAATAGAGACATAATGCCTTTTTGCACACAATGTCATCACTTTAAAATGACCAAGCCAACCAGACTTCTTGACTTTGCAGTGATATGTCTAGATACAAGACAACAGATGGACCTCTGAATGCATTCACTGGCCAGTCAGAGTTGGTTGGTTGGTCATGTGTTAGTTCATGTATCTCAGTCTGTCTTGTTGACAATGATGGGCAGACGCATTAACAATTAACAGGAGGACAAGTACATGCTGTCATTACAGCTACAGGGACCTCACATTCAAAGCAAGGGGTAAGACATACAGTAGAGCAGAGCGGATAAATGCAACTCTACAGACATAATCAACATTCAGTGGCTGTGTGCATCAGAAACAACAAACTCGCAAAATGAATTGAATTTATATTACCGGCGTGACATGGCACGGAGGATCTTTCGGCTTCGACTAAGGTTCTCTCCAGTGTTGACCAACTTCATGATAAGAAAACACAGAAAGAGATATGACAAAACTGGTCTGACAACATGATGCAGCCTCTTTAGTTCTTCAGGTTTCATTTAAAACAGCCCCCGAAACTGACCTAACACAAACAGAACCAATCCAATTCATGCTAAACTACACGTTTGCTCCGCTATTTTCAGAAATTCAATAAAACTTCAGAGACATCTGGCAAAAGTAACCAAAATACCTAAACATTTTCCCGGAATCCATTCAGATTGATCAAGCATCACAAATCTCACCCCACAGTAACCATGACTAACAACTCACTCTGTTCCTGGTGCGATCCAGCTGCTCCCTCTGCTCTCCAAGCTCCTCGATGATGTCTGTGCCGATCTGGTCAGTCTCGGCGGCGATGCGCTGGCTTCGTTCGATGCTCTGGGTGGCATTATTAAGAGACTCTGTGCCCTGCAGCAGCAAGGCTCTCTGGGACTGCAAGTGTGTCTGCATAGATGGGCAAAAAAAGACAGTAAATAACACTTGAGTGACATTAATGTAAGCAAGCATCTCATACACTTTTCAGGCATTTACATTTAAAAAGAAAAAATCTACCATCTCTTACACTGTTAGATATAATGAAGGGTTTATCTGATGTGTTGTAATTTACTTTTGGTGTACCCACTTCCTCAACCTGCCTGCCCCATCTACTTCTAAATTAGTTAGTGATTTTCTATATTTCTCACAATGTCTTTCAATAAGCCACGCAGAACAGGTGTGAACAAGTTGCTTTCAATAAAAGGCAGCTGTACAGCTGAAAAATGCCCTGGTAAACTCAAATGTAGTGCTGTTGAAAATATCTTGATGTCATGGCATCTACACGCTACAAGAAAAATACTCCAAACCATACAGTCCCAGACAAGCAAAGTATATTACCGACCGCTGTTTAGTTAACAACTTTTAAGTGTTTAGAGTGGAATCTTCCTTCAAAGCTTTTACATTTTGGTCACAGTGATAAATTCCTACAGTAGATCAGCTTTCAACTTTACAAGTAACCAAATCAAAGTAAGGAGTGCCCAGGGTCAAAGTACCGAGACAATAGATGAAACAAAATATTTCCTAGATCTCCTGACAAACTCCTGATCTGCTGACAAACTTCACTGTTGCTATGACACACTCAGGGGAAAAAAAACATGCATCTTTCATTGACAAAACAGGTTTCATTCCTGCACATATCTCAATAATTTTTGTAAATATGTATAAATAAAGACTTGCAATGGCACCTCGACAGTTCAACACTCACACTGTGCTGATTCTGTGATGAATAGATGCCCTGATGACCTCCTTCCATTGGCCGGGAAGAAGAACCAAAGCCAACATCAGGGCTTTTAATCTCCCTCTGCAGCTTGCCCAGGTCTCGGCGGTACAGCCGCAGTTTTGTTGTCATCCCATTTCGGAAGGAGGAAGGGGCAGAGCGCAACTCTTGTTCCATTCCTTGGAGCTGCAGAAGAAGGAAGCATGAATTATGTAATGCAGCCTTGCCACTTGCAGGAAGTGTTTATGCAAAAGTAAACAGGTTACTGCTGGCATTTCCCCTCAGAGAGCACCGACCCAAAAACCACCAGCTGGAGAGAGTGGAGATAGTGATATCTTGGTGTACAAAACTGATAATCCCTGTCTGAGTAAGTGGGACAAACACTGTTCACGGCACTGGTCCAAAGCTGAGCAGGTAATGTGAGGCGATAAAAAGCAGAGGGCATCTTAGTTCATCGTTTATACCCTGAAACTGAAAATGACCCCCCTAAATAACAAAGTAAGCTCACCACTTCTTCAGCCTCCCCATGTCGTTCATCAAAGGCTCTGATCAACCTCTTCCTCTCCTCTGCGGACGTAAGAGCACAAATATTAATTATACTGCACAGAAAACATCTTCGGAAACCCCCCCACTGTTTAGCTAGCTAGCCCGTTAGCTAGCTACGATTAGCTGCTAGGTAATACAACCTGTTTACCTCCATGGCATTTAAGAGCTCTTTCCGGCATTAGCTTGAGCTCGTCATAGAGCGATTTGTAGATTTCGTGCAACTTCTCAAATTCTTCCGATGACATTTTGCATTGGCTGTAGCTTATCAGTTGATTCTTGAAAAAATCAACTGACTTTGGACACAAAGACTATAGTAATGACTGTCAAGAAACCCCTAACTTAACCTAGCTGTTAGACCTGGTTGTTGATAATCAGATCCTCGGGACTCTTCCGCATGCTGGTCCTCGTGACCAAATCGGTCTGGGGATCAAAAAGTAAAAGCGTAATCAAACACATCCATTGTTTGCGATATTGATTATTAGAAAATAATAAAATACTACATATTTTAAAGTCATTCCGTAGACGGAGTGGATCAAAGTAAAGATCAGCGTTAAATCGTTAAAGGACCTCTGTAGTGACTATTTTTATATAGGCATTACGTAGACAACTTTCACTGGTGCCTTCTGGTAAATGTAGTTTTGCCAACATCTGACTTAAAACAAAGCTGTTTCTGGACTAAAAATCAATTTAACATGTTTTAAACGTCCATTTTATTATTCAAAACGTCAAAACCATTATCATGAAAAACATAACTCAATTTAATCACTTAAAAACTGATTTCATCTGGTCTGCCTAGGGTAACAGGATTTCCATACAACAATGCATTTAATTTTATTATCGAATGTTGGTCACCATTTTACATTTGAACGAGAAAGATATTGATTAACGTATAAAAAACATAAAAAATAACCGGGCATAGTATAATAGAGCACATTAACAGCATCACTCAGTGCCTCACTGGCCTGGCTGCAGAAACTACAATCCCATGATTCCGTCTGCAGCAGCATCAGTGACACTAGCTACGATTCACTCCTTTATGCTTTGACATCAGCTGTTCTGCCTACAGATTACTGAGCAGTGTCAGTCCAGTGGAGGAGAGAGTGAGAGAGAGAGGAGCGCAAATCATGATGGTGCTTTTATTAATTATCGCAGGCCTCGGGGTAGTGTCATTACTGATGATTTTATTTGCGCCCCACATAAGGTAAGCAGCAGCATCTCATCAATACACGATCATTTCATTCATGTATGGATCCAGATTTATTATACTGCATCACGGATAAAACACAGTTTGAGATGTACTTGGCTGACAGGACATTGGAGGATGCAGTTATTATAATGAGGTCTATTTGCATGCTAAATAATTTATTGACCGCCAGCTGAAGGTGGTTTTTTTTTTCAACCTAATTATTTAATACAAAGTTGACTGATTTCTCTCGGGATAAAATCAATTAAACAAAATTATGAGACCAGAGTTACGCACAGAGATGACCTGGGTTTCCTCACCATCAGAGATGCAGACGCATAGGCCTATCAGGAGGCTGAGCGTGGGCGGAGTTATATTTGTATGCATAATTCTGCCAAACGATTGGTTATGAGGCGACCCTGCTCCGTGGCGTGGGTCGTACGACTTGACGTTCAGGCCTAATCATTACCTAAGTTGCACTGAATAATGAAGCCCGGGTGTCCTTATGTTCAGTTTAATGAGCACATAACTCAAAATGACTGCAGGAGGAGGCCATTCGTCTTTCAAATGGAATTGTCTGCCTCAATTCGTGATACTGTTCATCCAATATTAACCAGTGGCCATTGATTCTCAATAGAAAATATGCAGCTGGAGGAGTGTGTAAGTCAATGGCTCGACTGGATGGCAAGACAGTCCTCATCACAGGAGCCAATACAGGGATTGGGAAGGAAACTGCCTTGGACCTGGCAATACGAGGTGAAGCTCTAATACACTTATGTCTACTCACTTAACCTCACCTTGACAGCACTCATAGAGCCACTAAATCATGTGTCATATCATACATGAATGCAGAGGAATATCTGACACATCCACTGACCCTTGCACTATTTTTGCTTGTTAGTTTGTTGTAACGTCGGTGACCCAGGAATTGAATCTATATTCTTGCCCTCACTAAAAATTAAGAGAAGGAAAGAGCGTCTGCTAAATGCCTATGAAATGTAACATGTCAGTGAAATAGAAAGATGCCCCAAGACACTTTTCAGGCATTTTTAAAGTGGCCATTTATAAAGAAAATTTTAATATAATTATTTTGTAAACACGTTTTGGCCATGCTGTGGCCTCCATCAGGGAATAACCTGCACAAAGAACAAGGCTGCATGAAAAATAGTTTTCATTTCATCTCTGCTGTGCTACTCCAGGAGGAACACCACTGGAAGGCCAAAATATGAGTTTTTTATGGTCTCTGAACCACTTATGAAACAAAAGCTTGAAGATTACCTTCATCACCTTCTTTTATCATCAAGCAACAACCCCATATCAGAGAGCATCTTCATCAAATGCCTTCACACACCAAAAGTCAATAGAAGCCTTCTTGATCCTTTCTTTGTTCAATTACTGTTATTACTATCTTTGCAGAGAGAATGACAGCATTGCCATTTTTTTTCCATAACAGGCGCCCGGGTGATTATGGCATGCCGAGACGTGGAAAAGGGTGAGGAGGCTGCAGCGAGCATCCGTGCCGTTTACCCCAGCGCACAAGTGGAGGTGCGAGAGCTCGACTTGGCAGATACCTGCTCTATACGAGCCTTTGCACAGCAGTTTCTAAGAGGTATTGAGTGATCCTCACATCTACCCACCGAGCCCTGGTTTATTCTCGTATTCCAGGTTTCACAGTGACTGTTTCTCTTCTTTCACCACTCTCCTCCTCAGAGGTCAACCAACTCCATATTCTTATCAACAATGCTGGGGTGATGATGTGTCCTTACATGAAAACCATAGATGGATTTGAGTTGCAGATTGGAGTCAATCATTTGGGTAAGTCTTTACTAAATTTATTGGGAACAAAGGAGCATTCAAGCCTTAAATTGATTCATTTGTATCACATCAACATTTTCAAAATTCCACGCAAACCAAAAATAATCAGCTTAGTAAAGAAGAAATTCTGTTTTCAAGGTTACTAATATGAATGACTTTGTTGTTTTATCCAGTCTGCAATGTCAGGGCTTAAGAAGGTTTTGCTAACATACAGTAATTTAGCCTGTAGTGTCAGGTACACATTCCCTAAGCATAATTTGGGGGGGCCATTTTAATTTTCCCTCAACCCACCCTTGGGTGCTGACCCAAAAAGACTGTTTTGCAGTTATGTAGTAGCGCATGAAATGTGGGTGAAATGAGGTGACCATGACTGAACACCATGAGATATAAAGCAACAAATACGAATAAAACCGAGTGGTTTTTGGAATAGTTTTAATGTTGTTCTTTTCCCTCACATCAGTCTGATGCTACTTAATATGGTATATAATATATATTATAGTATTTCGTACTTATAACGTATAAATTTACTTCATAAACAGTCAAGATTGGTTTAAATGATCAGTAGTTAGCTGAATAATTGACTGATACTGATTGAAGCCTTGATTGTGTGTTCCTTACCTCTGGCAGGGCACTTCCTGCTGACGTACCTCCTGATCGGGCTGCTGAAGCGCAGCGCGCCGGCCCGGATCGTCGTGGTTTCGTCCCTGGCGCACAACTTTGGTTGGATCCGTTTCCATGACCTGCAGAGCCAGGGCAGCTACAACAGTGGATTAGCCTACTGCCAAAGCAAGCTGGCAAACGTGCTGTTTGCCAGGGAGCTGGCCCGAAGACTAAAAGGTACGCAAACATCCACACATACACTAACACACTGCATGAGGGAAAGCACAGGTGACCTGCCCTGCCCTGGTAAACACAGTAGTAACAACAGAGAGAGGGTTAGTGCTGCATTGTGCATAGAGGAACAGTGAGGCAGGTCAAATCAACTACAGAGCAAAAACAAATAGGGCTATCTGGTCATTCTGCAACACTGTCAGTGTTTTTACACCATTTAGTGATCATGAGTTTTTAAATATATTTGTAAATGAAGGGTTTCATACCAAAATGCATAGTGTATTTATTTGATGCATATCAGTCATTGCTTAATGCTAAAAAATATAGATACATGCTCTAAAATGTCCCTATTTTGGAAGATGTCTTCAGATAAAATAGGTAGCAACATAATATTATGCAGTGAGTTTTACTTTAATTCCAGCAATCATTTGATAAGAGAAGGGGTAGTTTTTCCCCAAATGGAGGCATTAAGCTTCAAATATCTCATGAAAAAGCAAGACAATACACAAAAAATGAGTTCTTCATTGTCCTTTTTCAATTGAAGTAGCATGTAATAAAATTAAGTGATAATAAAAGTGGAGATTTTGGTGTTTCACTTTTATTAGATATAGGTTATGATGTATTTTTCCAATGACCAGCCTAATTTTTTAGCTTAGCAAGAGAAGAACTGTCTCCCATGGTGGCTGTCTTCCCTCCTGCCTGCTGCCTTCACAGGTACCAGTGTGATTGTGAACTCAGTCCATCCGGGGACGGTGAACTCTGAGCTGACCAGGCACTCTACCATCATGACGATACTTTTCACAGTCTTCTCCATGTTCCTGAAAACCCCGCGGGAGGGAGCACAGACAACCATCTACTGTGCCGTTGCAGAGGAGCTGCACTCTATCTCTGGGAAACACTTCAGGTAGATCTGGCAAATGATTACATGTTCTGAAAGTAAATTTCCCATTTATTTACTCCATTATTACTCTTAATGTTTTAATGGTGTAAGGTAGACTTATGAGCTATCAGATTATGAAATGTCTAATTATGTTCCTGTAGAAGCCATCAGTCAATCTGATTAAGACACTGTGTTTTATTCCTGAGTTCTATGTGAAATACTACAGTACCCACAAGCTTTAAGGAGGCTGCTGTTTCCATGGCAACAACCCACTCCAAACTGGGACCTTGTTGGTAGTCAGACCACAGCGATGTAACGTTAGTCAGCTGGTGACTGGTGTAGGTGACTGACTGTTTTACTGTCAGACTTTATTTTGTTGTTGTTGTTGTTGTTTTAGGGATGATGAGCAGAGAGAAAACATAAGAAATCAGTACCAGTTTCCTACTATTATTACATTATTATATATCACTGTTGAAAAGGAAATCAGTGATGTCACTTGCATAGCTGCATGGGATGAGTAGTTCATTCTATCTTAAAAAAATGTTTTGTATAGTCGTGAGCCCTCTTGTTTTTATTTATTTACTCATTTATTTATTGTGTGTGTGTTTGCTGAATCTATTGTTATGAGCTCATGATTCAGCTGCTATCTGGTTGGGTTAGTTTAATGCTAAAAACCCTTCATATTTGGATTGTTTGAAATGGGAAAAATGAATGGAACAGAAATATACATCCAGGATCGGAGACGAGGGGCAAGTTTTTGTGATTTTGTGGCTTTGTCTCTTTCCCTTCTCACTATTGGTTGCTTGTAATAATGACTATCCAGGAATTTAAACGTCTCCACTGCTGCACTCTTTGCACACTGCCATGAATAAGAGTGACTGGTGCATATGTAAATACAACGGGAAGAAGCAAGCATTTAATTTAGCTTGACTTTGCCATTTTGCAGCCAAGCCTGCTCTTGTTCTCTCTTTTCAGGTGCCTGTTTTGTAAAAATCAGGCGTGTCTTCAGGTGTATTTGGAACCAGTTCAGTTTTTCAGCCAGATCTGCTCCTCGCAATTTGCCGTCAGAGAAAGAAAATCATGATGACAAACCTGATAATTTACACACAAATTAAGACATTGTCTCTCTTTTCCAGCGACTGCGCCCCTGCCTTCGTAGCCCCCCAGGGGAGGAGCGAGGACACAGCCAGGAGACTGTGGGAAGCCAGCTGTGAGCTTCTTGGCATCGAATGGGACTGATTCAACTTTTTACCGCCATATCTCAGTTCTCCAAGGAGTCCTTATCTTTTATCATTGATTTAATTTGATTCATTACGGTTTTGATGTACTTTGAACCTCTGTTACCTAATGAGAGTTCAGCAGCCAGGTAATAATGTAAGAGTTACCATAATGTGAAGTTGCTCTTTTTTGTGTAATAATGCAGTAATTACATTATTAATAACTTTCTGGTATTTTGGTATTCCACAACTGGACCTTTCAGCAGTTCCTTAGACCAAAACCATCCAACAGTATTATTATGTGACCACAAATACTTTATTATTATATATTTTTGTGACACAATGGGAACACTGTAGGCAAAAAAGCAACTTAATGTACTGTAATGCTGTAGGATACTGTGAAGGGTCAAGCCAGGGTCAATGAGGAGCCTCTTTATGGATCTTGTGTTTCTTTCAATCGCTCCTTCAGTTACTCTAGAATTTGCAGCCAAGTTGTTTGATTTTTGTGCCAGCTTTTCTAGAAAATTGTGTTTCCAGTTTGATGAAATTTAGCAAAGTCAGAGTAACTGTCTTTTGTGCCATGATTAGAGTCTATTGCTTAAATTGCAAAAATTATGTGACAATTATAGCCCATGTAATTTTTTAAATAAGCCTGATTTAGTCAAAAATAAGAAGCCTTTGCAATACCTGCAGGGAAATGCTGTATCCACGTTCCCAAAAATGGCACATTCCTGGAGGAATGACTCTTTTACGATTAAAAGGTTTCACCTATTTATGTTTCCTTCTCAGAATCCACACCAGGTTGCCAAGAGTTTACAGTTGCTGGTGTTTTATACAAAAGTGAAACATGCCTTTTACTAAACTTACATTCATGTTAAGAGTTGAATGTTTACATTTGATGTAAATAAATGGAAATTATTACTACAAGGCGGCTTGTAATTATCCTTCCATCCAAATACAGTCAGCATTGTAAGAAGTGGATCAATACATTAAAGTTGTTCTTTCTTTGTTATTTATGCTACTACCCTGCAGTGTAAATTTCACACTTAAAGACAAATAAGAGGCAAACAAACAGCCTGCCATCTTTTGTCTCATGGTCTCCATGTTAAACCATGTGAATCTCAACAGAAAAGATCTGATGAAGCCACTGATTTCATATTTACATGTAAACAGAAAGAAATTGACCTTTTTAATCATGGAAATGTCGAATCAATGTTTAATCAACAGCTCATGTATATTTAAACACAGCCTAAATTTATACACAATCCAAATTTTGTCATGGATTCAAAGGTTGGAGCTTGAGTTGCGAGAGACAAGGTGCTGCCGACAAAAGTGAACACCATCGGTTGGAAAAAAGGAGGCCTGACACGTAACTCTATTGAAAAATATATATAGCTCTATTTATTCATAAAACATGACCCTTTGGTCATGGGATTTGAAGTCCTGTGGCCCAAACGTCATGTTTTATGAATGACACATGAACGAACTACTTTTTCGATAACAAGCAATCTGAAAAGGCAGATTAAAAATGCAAGCGAACTCATTTCAACAAAATGGACAGAATTACCACAAAATATCATATTACAGTTTTTTTTATTTCACTTTCTTCTTATTTTACAAGGAATGGAGAAATCAGTTGTAATTCAAAACTCTTAGTCTCGGCAACATTAAAGCAGTTAAGTTATTCCATATTTTTACACTTTTTTCCCCAAAGATTTTAAATTCACTAAGTATAAAGTGCGGCAGTGATGAGACAACAGTCCAAGTTAAGGAGGATCAGAGTGCAAGAATGTCACATGGGTGTAAATCAACAGTCGAACGTGGCCTCCTTTCATCTCTCACCCTTCAACACTCTCTATGTACAGGAAGAAATCTGTGTGTATCCTCTACCTCTGTGTTTCTGTCTGGTACAGAACGAGGCAAAGGAGCCTTTTTACAAAATCCAACCTGCAGATACGCCTTTGATTTTAATACACATCCCGTGTCCTTGAAAAGGCATCTCCAGTAACATGGGTGATTGTCATGTAAGTGAAGAAAAAAAATATTTGTTTAACCTAGAAAACGTTAAATGGTGACAACAATACTTTTTTGGGTAACATGTTACTTGACAATGGCCTTATTCCGGTGTATTAACTTATGCATAAACTAGGGGTTATACCAATTAATTCACTGAATTGGTGCACTGATTATAAATTACGCTGATTCAACTGCATCAATCTGCTAAATGAAATAAACAGAAACGCTCTGACTTCAGTCTAAATTGAACTGAAATGCTTTGATTCAAATCATTCATGATTCTTAAAAAAAATAATTAAAAAAAGGTCATTTTGATGATCTAACAAAATATTATGAACTGCAACTTTTTTTGTCAGTTTTTTTTCAAGAATAAATATTATTCTGTTGTCTTTTTTTCCAGGTTTCAGATGAAAAAGGATAGTCTCACATAATTGCACATTCATTTAAAGGATGTAAGAATTTTACATTTTGCCTAAGAGTACTGAAACAAATTGTGTATCGTAGTGTGTCCCAGCACCTGACATAAGCAGTATGGAGTGATGTGCTATTTTCCACTCTCTTCTTAATTGAATTAATGTAATGTCATGCCTCCCTGAGCCCTAATGTGACAAGCTGTAACATATAATGTGATGGTGGATTATTTGCCAACAGAAAAAGTTACTACACATCCTCTAAAATGTCAGTATAGTGTCACAATCTCAGTCCAGAGTTGAATACAGTGAAATAAAGCCGTTGTTCAGTAAGGTGTTCGCTATTTTTGCTACTGTGAGGCCAGACTGTAGGCTCATGAAATTTACATGCAAAACCAAAAGACCACATCAAAATACAACATGGCAAAAAAATTAAATCCCTTTTTGGAGACATCACTTGATTGTTTATACGTGTATGTCAAACACATATTTGATTTAGTTCAGTTCAGACAGATACGGGTCACATCTCCTACGAGAACAAACCAAAAAGTCTGATTTCATATCAGTGTCAGTCAGTGGTGATTACTATTAAACATTACCAAAACATCTGTGAGGACATTATGCAACTATTCAATTAATGTAGTGAAAAACACCATTTCCTATCAATCCGCAGACAATAACGGTGACAGGAGAGTTGATTATTTTTATTATTATTATTATTTTATTATTATTTTATATATATATATTTTTATTTATCATGGCTCAAATTTTAAAAATGTCTGAATAATTTCACACCCAGGTCCCTTTCTGCATCCAACTTTGAAGTTTTTACTTTCTTGGATAATGTGTTATGTCATAAATGCCCTTTTAGTATTTCAAATACTATTTGATATTAATTTCCCTTACCTAAAGGGAGTTTAAGCTGAAAATATGGTCAGGAAATCTATGTAACCTATGTAATGGCAGGTAAAACAGACTGGTAAACATCATCAATATGTACCATTACTTTCTGGCCAGGTGCCACCTTTTTAGTTTCACAGCTCATTACATTTTCATCTTACCTAAACAAATAATAGGAAGGACATAAAAATGGAAAACGCACATGTAAGCAACACAGAAATTGTTAGAGGCCTTCCAGTCAAGCGAAAGATAACTTCCCTTTTGGCTGAGGTAGGAAATAATTCTGAGATAAATACTGCGTTACAGATATGCCTATACATGTAAGAAGTATTTGTGTACATTGCAGTTAGCAGATCTGTTACATTTAGCGGTTGCCATCCCGGTGTGGTAACATTGTTCCGTCTCCATCAACAAAGATGAGAGTTAATTGACAAAATATTTCCCGAATGGAAATAAAGCACAGCGGTGATTCATTTACTATCTAAGGAGAGGGTGGACCGCACAAAAGAGGCGGTCAGGGTGACCATCAAGGTGTTTACAGGCTCTCCAATTATAATTCAAACTTTTCCCAGACTTAAAATCAGTTCACCAAGTTTTTGGCAGATGGGCTCATTGGTCAGCTAATGGGTCGTGATTTTAACGCCGAAACCATTCATGTGTCCCTGGTAGATTTTTGGCTCCAGTGTGCTAAGCTAACACTTTAGCATGTTGAGTGATAGCAAGTGATTAGCATATCTCAAAAGTGGAAAAATGGCACTAAATGGCAACTAATTTTACCATTTGTGGCTTCGTCTGCTAGTTTTGTTTAGATATTGATAAAATTTACATGAATTATAATACAAAAACAAAATACTGTTTTGAGCTACTAAGCACTTTTTTCTCTACTTCCATAGGAAGTGACATCAGTGGTTGATAGAAGTCTCTGTGCAGCTAAAAATCACCACACAGCGGATTAATACATGACCAGAAAATGTCCCTAAAACACACCTGGCTACATCAGCTACTGCATATTATACTAAAGATAATTCAGTTTTTATAGTTTATTAATCTAGAGGCCATTAAATAAAAACCAGTGACACATGGATGAATTTGATTTGTTGACCAATAAGTAAATCTCCTGCAAACTTAGTGTATTGTTTAACTTCTTGAAGACATTTCAAAAGTTTGGTTGGTGTTAAGTGTGGCGTCTGCTGATCACAACTTGGTTATAACTCTCAGCCAGGCCACAACACTGCTGGGGATTATTTTTCAATGCAACAAAAATCACCATATGTGAAATGCAAGTTGCTCTATAACTACACACAATCTGTAGTCATATGTATGTTAGGGCTTAGCAAAAGATTTCTCCGCATCCCAGACCTGCATAGAAATCCCAGATCGTGACATGTGCGGCTCCGTTTCTCAGTTCAAGTGGTCTCTTTGAATTCCCTTGTTCGGTCGACTGTGTAATTACCTAGCGTTGAGTCGGCCCTGGCGCTGCTGGGAGGCCTTGTTGTGTTCAGACAGCCACTGGCGGCAGATATTCTGCATCACTGAGTCCCCCGCTCCCTCGGCAGCCTGAAGGACCTCCTGCACCAGCGGGCCGGCCCGGCTCGGTTCCAGCTTCACCGCCTGGAGGTACGCTGGTCGGAGCTTGCTGCACAGTAGATAAGCCTTGATCTGTGGACAGAGGAATAGCAATGGTAAAGACAATGATAAAAACAACAAACAATAACCTTTTTTTTATACAGCCCTGCTAAGGCATGGTCTATATATGTGTCTTTTGATAACTTTGATAAAAAAAGGAGGAGTAGAGGATGACTTTCTCTAGAAGAATATCAAGATTAAATAAAGCTCTGTTTTTACTTCAGCAGTCACAATGACCATGTTTTCACGTTTCAGCCTTCACTGTACTTTAGTTTAAGTTTGTCTGACAATAAAAAGGAAGATAAGCACAATAAAAAATGCATCTCGGCTTAAAATCATCGAGGATAGCACAATAAAATCAACAGGCTAATTTCCACTGTGGATCTTGATATTTTAAGAGTAACATGGACAACGCAGTGTTGAAACATGGCCACTGTGATTCATGAATATATACAGCTAATTTTTTGGCCATCTGGTGGCTATTTCTCTTGGTTTTGTACATTTTGAACCTTTTATACCTCCGTTTGTTTGTTTTTTTCCCACTTTCTGTGTTTGTAAAGGTTGGCCTCAGGCAAAAAAGGAAACTATAGTGATAACCTGGTGCAAAACACTAAATAAGATGAAATCAAAAATGAGAGCTGGGATGCTGCCTGAGAAGGAGCTTCAGCTTCAAACCTGTCAGCTGTGCAGACCGCTTATTAGACAATTTTTGGTGTTCCTTGCTTCTATATGCACCTATTCTTTGTGCTATTTCAGCAAATTAAATATTATACTTTTGGATGCAAGTGGTCTCCCATCTATCATTTTGATTTACAGTTTTAGCCTTTGGGCAGCCCTTTCTTCTTACTTATCAGTCATTAATAAGATGAAAGCGATTCAGTCAACTGTACACTACCTTGTTTTCTGTGCTCTTGATCTCCAGGATGAGACCGTCCAACTCCTTGGCCTAAAATCAGGGAAAGAACAAATCTTTATGACCATAAACTCAGACACTGTGGAGCCAAGACAGGCTATGCTGTAACTTACAGCTCATTCTTGTCTACTTTCACTTTACTACCTTAAAAAATAAAAGACATTTGTCACTCACATCTGCAGGAATCTTGTCTGCAAAGGAGATGCAGCTGAGCACGAGGGCGTCACAGTCGTTCTTGGTGGCGGTGCCCGATTCACCCACACATTTCAGCAGCTGCCGTACGGCTCCATACTGCCTCTGCCGGACGAGTCTTTGGCCGGCGCGAACATACACAGCCTGGGCCTCCAGCTGGAAGTCCTGAGGCAGGTGGGGGCGACGGGGCAGAGGGAGGAAGAGAAGACAGAGGGATACATTACTAACCTTTAAATGGAAAACCACTGCAGAGTTAACACACGCTCTTGTGTTTTCTTTGTCTCTGTTTTTTGATGTTGCTGCTTTGATTTTGCTGTCTTTGCACATAGGGTAAACTAGAAAGAGGAAGGGATTTACTGATCTATTCTATTCGATATTCTATTAGTATCAATATCGGTGCTGATAGTGTATCATTAACTTACCAGAGATTATAACCAATACCAAAAGTTCTGAGTCACATATCAGAAATAAAAAAAAAACTTGATTTTCTCCAGTGTTTTTCAACAGGTGGAAAAAAGTATTTAATATCACTGAAACTAACGGTTCAGTGGAAGTAATGGATCAGATCGGTACTCAGTATCGGTCCATACTTAATGTTTCATATCCATATTGAAAAAGTCGTATAAGTGCGTTGTAAGAGCTGTCAGAGGTTACCCTCAGCATTTTTACTTGTCTAAGTCTAGGTTACAGAATTGAATAAACTTGAACTGAGCACGAATTGAAACACTGAGAAGAAACACTCACACAAAAGAAGTCAGACCATCTCCCATACCTGTATGACTCTGTATGCAATGCCAAAACCTTCTTCTATGTTCTTTCCTCCAAGCATCACCTGGAATAATACAAATTAAATATTCATTATTGATTTTATCACGAGCTTTTTATAGAGGCTCACCACAGAATATGGCTCCAATTCAGAATTTATTTGGCTGTGTAAATTTTACGTATTTTCAAATAGAGGCTTAAAGAATTTGACTTAAAAACATGTGACGCAAGATTATTTGGACTTCCATAACCCATTCTTAGTTTTGAAGAGTTAAAATAAAGGTCATTTTAAATGTTTTTACATGCATTTCTTAAAGATACCAACACAAAACATTTTAGTTTACAGCCTCTAAACGTATGTAATACTGACATTTATCTGCCACATTTGCTTTATCAACAGTTTGTCTCATCAACACTGAAGGCAAACAGTCTTGATTCAAAAATAACTTAATAAATAATTCAGTGTATTAACATATTAACAAAGCCAGTAGCGGGACGATAGGGTGTTTCAACAGGTTTGATGCTTTTAGTGATTTTACGGCACTAATTTGACCAAGAAGTTCACCTTGCAGGCGACCTCAATCCTCATGGGGCTTCCTCCAAACAGCGTTGGTGGAGAGCCGGAGGACTTAGAAGAAGGCGAAACTGTCTGCGCAGCCTTTGAGGACGCCGAACTCTCACAGCGGTGGAGGAACCGGGTCACCTCCAACTGAAGCTCAATTGTGTTCATGTGTCTAAAGAAAATAACACAGGAGACACCCATATCATTTGTAAGAGTGTAGAAAGAGAATGCTATGAAGAGGAAATGAGTTTTGAGCAAAGAAATATGAACAGACTTGAAATTCCACATTCTTTTTCTATTGCATCAATGAAAAGAAGTCTGTCATTACATAATGAGAAAGACGCAGACGTGCAGTTGCATTTTCATCTCATTAAAGGAACACTTCACCAAAAAACTATATATTTGGTATAATTTTCACACCTCAAGTTGTCTTGAATGTTTGAAAAAATAACTTCTCTTACGATTAAAACTGTTTTTGTCCGGCATTCAAGACAATTCAGGGTGAATAAATGATACAAAATATAGTTTTTGGGTGAGGTGTTCTGCTTAATAGAAATGAGACTATATTTCCAGAGTGATATGTACAGTCTGCTGTTCATTATATGTCTTGCCCTGCTCCCTTTAAATCTGATGTCCTGTCGTCTCTGTGCCAAGTCAAAGTTGTGTCTGCACCAATTCCTAACCTTCTGAAACTAATTTAGTAGTTCTGAGATGTACTGACCCCAACTGTCCCACTAACCTGGACACATCACTGGATGACATCATCTTCCTGAAGGAGTTGACTGCAGACTTCTTCCTCCCAGCGCCCCGGCCCTGCTGCTCCTGCAGGTACGTCCTCAAGTGTTCCTTGGCTCTGACCAACCAGCGCTGCTCACGGTCAAGGTAAAGGTCATAGGTAGGGTTAAATATTTTATTCTAGCAGGAAAACAGCTAAAGATTATTTTACCCAGTTGCATGACAAACAACATACCTGCTGTTCTCCCAGCTGCAGGTACGAATTGGCCCCATGAGTGAAAAATCGGATGCAGGTCATGGCCGCCCGCACATGATCCTGTTGATGTAAAAAGTGAGAGGAACATGTGAGAGGTAAACCATGGCTGGGGACTGTCTAATAGCCAATGCAAAAAATAAAAATGTTCATTCATATATCTATTAAAACATATTTTATTATGAAAAGCGACTCCATTTCAGTCTTCTATGCAGTAATTATTTGATTAGCAATCCAAATTCCCAACTAATTTCTGAAGACAATTTGGTATGCCATCACGATGCACATCATTCATTTAATCATTCTTTGTAATTTGATCTTTATTGGGACATTCATATGTGAATTTTAAGGCATGCAAAGTTGAAAAAAGGCATTTAAATCAGGCCTGGAAACTTTGTCACATATCAAACCATCTCTCTCTCTCTTTCTCTTTCACACATAATTAAATCCAGTCTCTGTCCTCTGTGAACTATCAATTTAAGGCTAAAATGCCCCTAAAACATCTTAAGAAACAGACTCTGACCATCATGAACTGCTGGAGCTGGTACAGAGTGTGGAAATATCCCCGGCGCTGCAGCAGCTGGCAGGAGGCGATGAGGTAGCGGCTGCACGCCTCCAGGCCTGGGTCCAGGGTCTCCAGTATACCCTGCAGCATGCCCAAACGCCCCCG
>OMKZ01017505.1:11517-22441 GCA_900302535.1 Neoniphon sammara
TCAGGAAAAAAAAAAAAAAAAAAAAAAAAGCTCAAAAACCAATGGATAACATCATCCTGTATGTCTACTGCAACAGCGTTTTAACAGTCTTATGAGCATATAAACCAATTTTACAGTAAAAATCTGGCTCTTACCTTGCTCATATATTTTTCCTTGGTTGTCAATTCCATCTTTTTCGTAGTCCTAAAATCAATCTCATGTCTGCTCAAACAGTGCACACTAATTTCAAAGAACTACCTATTTACGTTGTGCAAAACTATTGGAATTATAAAATATCTGAGAATTTCCTCATGCTGTACAACAGAATAGAACCTACTTGAAATCTAATATTCACTGGTTAAAGTGTGAATAAATTTAAAGTCTTTATTTAAAGTCTTGAAGACACATAGACTCTCTATAAAGGTGCAGAGCATAACTGAATGACTGGATGCTTTGCTTTATAGAAATTAGTCTTTCCCGCTGTCCCGCAGACTTTACCCCTCTCTGCTAATTTGGTCTGCACTTTGTCTGGTTTCACACATCACATATTTGCAAAATGTCAGTGCCTAAAATCACCTTTTGGCAGCTTCAAAGTGCACCAGTTACAGTCGATCACATCTCAACGTCCATCTCTGGTTTTTTACAGTCTACAAATGTAAACAGTCAACTGTTTGCACGAGGATTACTTTCAAATTATACTGAAGTGCATGCTCGCTTGATAAAGGTTATGCTTCTCCCTTTCTATCTTGATAAAGTGAACCCTCCCACTTCACCCCCGCCCCCACCCACCACCAACACTCACCTGCGAGTATGTCTGTATTCCGCGCTGCAATGGTCTTAATCTTCACAATGCCAGACTCTGCAGCCTGGGAGAGAAAAAGATAAGACACATTAAGTTCAAATTAGTTGTTTCTCACATCAAAATGTGCTGATGGGGCACGATTATGTCCGCCTCTAGATCCACTGTGGTACCTAAGGTAGACACAACTTCTCCTAATGATGGCCACGGGGGAGAAACAGGAAGGCCTGGCTGCAGAAAGGAGGGCTGGCGGTAAATATGCCAGCCCAGAATGGGCTTCAGCTTGAGAGGGGTGTGCTAGGTAGTGATTTCCCCCCGCGGGCTGTCTGGCAACACTGAGATGCTAAAAAATGGACGGAGGGAAGGAGGAATGTCGGGAGAGAAAGGGCAGGAGTTTGGGGATGAGATGGAGTCAGACCGTGTGTGAGACAAAGAAAGCTACAGAGCGTGCAGAAGTCAACAGAGGCCCCTTTTTAATCTCTACAGCAATCGCGACTGTCAAGATGTTCACTTTCTTGCCAACCTCTGGCCTTCTCTCCCCAACTCTCCTCCTTCCCTATCACTCTTTCCCCTCCTTCACCAACACTCTCTCTTCCCTATTCTCTTCTACTAAAATCCCTTTCCTTCCTCTTTGCCACGACAGCACAGGCTCAGCCCCGGCTACAGCAGATGTCTATGGTGAAGTACGTCCATGAGTGTCATGATATTATGTTATCAATTCTCAAAACCACTGCAACAATTTTTATTAACAGTTTACATGCAAATATTTGTGGCAGTGGTTCATGACTATGCATTTCATTTTATTAACTACTTGAGAAACTAAAACCTGGCCTACATACTACAACAGTATGTGAACCTTTAAAGCAGAATCTAAAAATATATACTGTCTGTATATTTCTATGTAACACTGTCTGTTTACATTTTTTATTTACCTAAACAATCCTGCGAGGTCTTTTATTTTTTTTACTGAAACAGGTAAATGGTAATTCCTTTGCTCAGATTGCACAAAAAGTAGTTCTATGATGTTGGATGTTACAGCGTTGTGATAAATACAAATGCAGATCCCACTGTTCTGATTGCATAAAAAAGTAAACTTTTTTATGCATATGGAAGTGTGTTTTTTATACCATGACCATTTTCCTAAAATCAGTTTAAAAAAAAAATCAGAATTGATTACAGCAATATGTATTGTATTGCCAAATTCTTCTACCTTTGCTTTTTCCTCGCCTAGTTCCACCCTCTCATTACCTCAGTCACAATTACTCACAATGACTTCTCTTGTCTACGTGTCTTTTCTGCCACTCATGCCCTTCATACTGTAAATAACCTAAAACTACTTCTGCAACTTTTCACCCTGAAGCAGAGACTGTATTGTTAGTCCTGTCCTCCTCCTCAACTGATCAAGCTTGCAGAGCTAACCTATCACTCAACTTGACAAGCTGTCCACCTTGAAACAGCATGTAGCCGGAGGCTGAGGTAACCAGTGTCCATAAAGCCCACATCAGGGAGTGAGGAAGCAGACTAATGCAACCTAAAATAAAAAAAAAGCAATGCCAATGTTCAACCATTTTTTGAAAACTTTTTGCCTGCTGCACATTTAGCTTTACTGTTGTTTGGTTCCATGCTGCTTTCTGCCATTGTTGTTGTTGCAGTGAGCTCCTTTGAATCACCCGCAATAAATCCTACTGTTAACAAAAAGAATGGGTCTTATGCATATGATATGGCTCAAGGCGCTTGTGAACAGCAAATAAAAAGTGACATCCTGGTGAGAGCAACTAAAAAAAGGTTGGCAGAGACACCACACACTTGCAGCAGAGGACTTAATTTCTGAGATTATTATGGCACAAAGTTATTTCCTTTGTTGGTTGCTCTCATCTGAAAATCCAATGGTTTTGTTGTAAAACAAAAGCAGCATACGGTACTAGCCTTAAATCACAACATCAAGCAGGTTACTGACACCGGTAGCAGCCATGTCCTCTACCAAGCAAAGAGCCCACAAGCCAACATTACCTTGATGCATTTTTCATACAGCCATTACATGGTCTGACTCCATCCACAGCACACATGCACAGTGTAACACAGTGTGCCTTGACTCTCCTCTCTCTCACTAAGCAAATCAGCCATAATGTCATTGACCTATAATGTCAACAGCCATGGTATTGTAAGCCTGGTTTTAAAAATTGAGGCATTGTTTCCAAACGACAGTTTAAAATGCCGGTCCGATGAAGTCAGAGGAAAACAACACATATTAGATTAGTGAATCAACAACCAAAAGAAGCAGAGCTACACGCTACACTGCAAACCGTTTCTCTGTGTGTACAAAAATAAAATACTATGTAATGACACGTGCATCAGACTACTTCTTTGGACAACACCACATCTCGGACAGATGACCTCAAGTTTTTCAAAGGTCACACACTGTCCGCTGAATGGGCTTTGAGTGACATGCAACCATGACAGGAGAATTTCTTGCTCTTTGCAAGCTGTGACCTCACCACATTGCAATAAACTTTCATATCACTTTAATATGTTATTTGACCAGCCACAAGGACAAGCTTGCAGTGCAAGTCAACAATTCATAACCTCTTGAACCACCCGTTACTAAGCAACTGCTGGTCGGTGGGCCGGTCTGTTATAATACAAACTGTGGACTGGCCTATTGCCACACAGCGCCTTAAAAGTTAATCTTCAAAAATGCTAGCCTCCCTCTTCTCCTTTGTTCCTTGCATGGAGCCAGAGGGCTTTACAAGGCAATGAGGGGAACACGGGGAACTATTTTTGCCCCCAATAACTACAACCCTGTTGTGGCTACTTTTGATACTCCAGGAGGCTGAGACATGAATGCAGCTATGAAGAGTAACCAAAAAGGCAAATAAAATCTGAGCAAGTGGGGCGGTTGGTGGGGTGAGTTGAGAAAATGAACAACTGACACAATATTTTAGGCGTTCTGATATAAGCCAAGGCAATATTTCCTGAGACTTAAAAAAAAAATCAGCGAAGGCCGTGTCCAGCTGGACCGGGTCAGATTTGGAAGTCCCACATACCGTGGCAAAGTAGAAGGGCAAAAAACTGAGGCGGCGTTAGGCCTACTTATCATGCAAAAGTTGCAGCTTTGGATTGACTAGTTCTGCTCCAGTGGTCGCTTCGTTTTCTGATATCCTCTTAACGTCAGTGGACCGGTGATGCTCCATCCATGCCTGAATTCCATAAGATAAACTGCACACGGTGGCACAGCTGTCAGTCTAGTAAACCGAAATTTGTCACCCAGAAATTCTGCAGCCAGCGGCCCAAGGGCACTGAGAGAGATGTTTTCTCCAATAGCCAAGTTATAAATAGTCTTTGAGGTCCCCTTCAAATAGTTCTAACAAAAGCAGCCATTGTGCTTATCAAAAGCTCGAGCTCTGCCAAACTGACCTTGTGTATGAAAAGAACGGAGACCACACTGGTAAAGTGAAGGGGATGAAAATTAAATATTTTCGTCAGGACTGTGCTCGCAATGACGATGAGGATGTTCGTAGGTGATAACGGTTATAGCAGGGAGTTAGTTTGCTGAAACTCACGGTGAATTTAGCTGTCATCTGCCCCTTTTACACCAAAAAACGTCCCAAAACCAAAGTTCCTGGGTCTTGCTCTCAGAAGTGGGTTCAGGGGCAAAGAGAGCACGCCAAGCTCTTTGTCTGCGTTTCCACCGCACCCTAAGGGTAGCAAATCTAATACAATTAAGGAGGAGGTGTCTATTCATTCTGCATGCAACTGACAACCACAAAAGATGAAAGATGTCAGAGCTGTTGTTATGTTCATGATTATTTACTACTGTGCCACTGTGATGCTGCATGTGTATCTGGAGAGGAGACATGTGAAGGTCAAAAATGAGATTGAGGACGCTAGAAAAAGCAGGCTCTGAAGCGTACAGTCGCAGACGGAGATGAATGCTATGTTTTTCTCTCAATTGCGAGCCAAATGATTTCAAATGACTTCTTGATAGAACAATCTAATACTGTAAGTTACGTCTGCAGTCACTCGCTACTGTTTCTAAAAACAGCAGTCAGGGTGATACTTTCTCACTTCTTGTGTCAAACATTTAACCAGCCAAGGATGTTCAGTGCTAAAACTCCACCCTGAGGGCCCCCAAGAACTCGGAGAGTGCTATGTCTGTTGCAGGGACCAATTTGGGGGCCAGGAACTCAGACCGCTGGGCAAAAGGGGAGTTGGATGTGGAAACAGAGTAAGGGCTCCTGGTTCCTCAGGAGAGTTCCTGTGATATGGGGCTCTTTAGAAACATCAGACTGGCTTGCAGGGAGAACCAAAGGGCTGCTGGCTCAGTCCCAAAAGGATGCCAACAGAACGGGTTATTCCATTTTCCAGCTGCCTATTGGATGGTGGCTAGTTTTACACACAGAGTGACCACTGCTACCAGAGTGGGCTTGAGCAGGCACTGAGCCCTACACTTAAAAGGGTGCTACACCGCAGGTGACCCTGCAACCTCTCTATATGCATATGTAAGGTGCTATATGTGAGTAAAAATATTAGAGAAATTTTGAAAGAAAAAAAGTGAAAAATCAGATCTATCACACAATTCCTCAGACAGGTGTATTTTCCATGTCACAAAAGCTATGATTACATTGCATGAGAGAAGAACCAGTAAATGCCTCAGCAGAAGCAGAAAGTTTGGATTTCCTTTGTTCAGCCTTAAGTAAGACCGTGTGTATGTGGCTATCTTAAACCTAATTACAATAGCTCATCAATATGGTGACAATCCTCCACAGTCTCTCGACACAGAAAACCTCTGACACTGGCCAAGGGGAGTCAAGGGCCCGATGAAAAGGGAGTGAAATGCCTAATTTTTGCAGGTCCAGGCACTTTTTCAGCCTACTTCCTCATAGAAAGTGCTGTTTGAGTTTTCTGCTGTAGAGCGTATGTGCCACTTCTCTCTAAAAACTGTGTCAGTATTGTTAACTCTACCATAGGGTGGAGAGGGAACTGTCTCTGCCCTGATGATGTCATTAGCCAGTGTATGTAGTAACTGTTTTTGGGGTTTCAGCCCTTCTCCTGCCTTATATCGCCTTTGCCCCAAAACAGGCCTGGCACTACATGAGTTAGATTCTTCTAGTAATAGGAGACTAACTGCACTAGAATTAGTGCTATTGGCAATAAAAGGTCAGTTTTTTTTCTGAGTAGTATGAGCACAAGAATCTGCTCTTTTCAAATCAGATTTGGGTCACTTTACTATGTGGTTTCATATCAGATATGTAAATTATTCTCGGTGATGGGGTGGCTATAAAAATGGTCAGATAAGAATTCATGTTTTTTTTTCCAGTGAGCATGTTCACATCACTGTCAGAGCATCATCATTCTTTCATAGTCAGCAATGGTGGGCCAAAACAATATATGGAGGATAGTAGCAACAATGACAGGGAGACAGTGAGGCTGTAAATTTAACAAATATATGGGAAGATGCTCTAATCCAAGCCATTTTTTACCTTATAGCTCTAAGTTTCAACTGCTGACAAACTGTTACCATGGCAAACAACTCGAGAAATGAATGTTTACATTACTATTTCATTCACGGTGATGCTTGTTGTAAATGTCCACATATGGGGTCATGGCAGAGACCTGTTCACAATGATGTCAGAAGCAGGTCGCATAAAAAGATCAGTGTTGAACAGCCAAGGCAAAAGGATGGGATCTGAGAGATACAAAAATCAGAATTGGGTCACTTTCAGCCAGAGTGAACATAGCTTAAGTAATCAATTTATGTGGACTGAACATTGTCGTGACTTCCCATTTTTGTCAGATGTACATCAATCACACCTAAAACATATATGAAAGTCACTGCTTATATCACCAATGTCATTAATGTCACTGGCATCATGTTCAATATATAATCAAAGAGGAGGGAGAGGAGACTTAAGTTATACTATGACACAATGGAGGTTCATTTCCGAAAAGTGACGCTTCAATTTTTGCGTGACGCTTACATCAAATGTGGCAGTGTGAGTTTCTGATCTGCTTGAGTGCTCATGTTGATATTTATGCCATTTATTTTACGTATTTATTTGAAATTTTTGGAATTCTAATACTGGAGAATTTAAACCAAAATATCAAAGGAAAACTGGGGGAGGATGAGAGCACTATATAGCTAAACAATGCTGGAGAAAGTTGATTTTTGAATTTAACACGCCATTAAGCACCAGGAGGCTGTGCTACAGAACAGTCTAGTCACTGTTAAATGTTGTGGGGAGGGTTCATCAACAGAAAATGATGGCAGGAGGAAAAGGCCACATCAGGACATGCCCACTTCTTTCAGCTCCCCTCTAGTTCCCTCTTTGTGGGGAGATCTTCTTAGAGGGATTGACCCATGTCTAAATGTCAGCTCTTTCCTTTGAAAAGCAACATTAGCACAGCTCATCACATACTGATTTCCTTAGACACATGCTGTGAGAGTCTTAAACTCAGCAGTTTCTTTGGCATCGACTTTGCATAATATGAAAATAGGCTTATTCAGTCAGAACTTCTCTATATTAGCGTCAGATCATCAAATCCTTGAGTCCATGTTGCTTGTTGTTTCATCAGTGTGTGCCTGACCTGTATAGCAAATGGAAGCAGGCTAACTGGGCCATACAGAGGTTGCCCGTAATGCTTTCATTAATGCTGTAGGTTTCCTCCAGACGATGAAACACGCTTCCCTGTGAGTTACAGTTGACGGCACCGCAACTCATCACCAGAGACAGAGGGATGGCTGGCTGTTTTTTCACTCAGGAAAAAGCAATCAGAGTACAACAAACGGTGAAGCTCCCACGATTTCCACTCAACTGCTACTCAGCAGAGGAGAGGTCCTGAGTGTGAAGCTATGATACAGAAAAATCAATGGGACTCTTCTTGGCTCCTCTTAACCCAGACAAACCACAGAGAAAGGGCTATGGTGCAATGTCACTGTGGGAGATGAACTGGGGAAGGGGGGAAGGGGCGGAGATAAGCTGGGAAATGTGTTTGAGTGTGTGTGTGTGTGTGTGTGAGGGGGGGGGCTCATTCTAGGCTATTATAACAAAAACAGATGATGCTTTAGCGTTAAGCTTTAAGTGTTTACTTGCAAACATGTCAGTGATTCATTTACAAAGGCGAAGCAGCTAATTCCTTTAAAACGTGTTTATAATGTGGAAATGGCAAGAATGTGAGCAAAAAGCAGGGAAAAAGCAGTATGAGAGTAATCTTCTCCCATTAGAAGTTAATGGGATTTGTTACATAAAATGAAACCCAGAGAAACAACACATCCTTAGAAGCACAACCAAATTCATCTAGCCTGATGAGTTGCACTTCTCTTGCATCCAGCGGTCTCATATGGGTATGACAAAGAGCGTCTTGTTTATCCGATTATCAAAAATCTCGTAAACGTGAGCATCTTATGAAAGCACCAGTAGCCTTCCCTACAATATCGTCTCAATATCAATATCAAGGTATTCGGTCATTCAATCATTTTGTCCATATCACCTAGCCCTAACACCACATGTGGATTCAAAACAATCTCCACCGATGCTCAGTTTCCTGGGCTCTCACACCCCAGGAAATATGACTGTTATTGCACAATTTGGAAAAGGTTGCGCCATCAAAATAGATCCACCGCATGACTGACCCTATGTTGTCACCAACATCAGAGAGGCTCCCTGGACTCCTGTAATTTCTGAGGGAAATATGCTGGTTAGGACCAGGCAACCTGTATCATAATGTATCAGTTTTTGAGTGAGAAGCATGGTGAGGGCCCCGGGGCCTGCAAAGATCCATGGGTAAGACCAGCTGTGAAAATGGACGCTTTTATGGCGCTAGGTGAATGTCTGCTCTATAGCTCATTTTAACACCTGTGGCACTGAACTCCAAGTATCAATTCAGTTTGTGATGGCAAACAAAAAGAAACTGGGAGCTCTGTGTGAAGTATTTTAATGGGAGGGACAGAGCTTAGGAAAAACAAACTAAGTCTGAGTAGCCTGGTGCCTACTGCCATGGCGAACTGGCTGACTAATACTTTTAAGGCCCCAAAGCCGTACATATAGTAGAATATTTAATCTCATGGCCTGTGAGGCAGCCTTATGTGTGCAAGTAAACAGTGAGCTCTCTATACCTGAGAACCGGAGGGAATTAAGGTAAAAAGGCTTTGACTGTGGCAGCGTTAGTTGGATTACATAACTTTGGCGATGACTTGCTGCACTCTTTGCATTTCAGTCAGATGCCAATCAAAAAATAGCATCTAGATGTCTGCGCTGTTAGAAAATGCAGCATGACACTTGAGCAAAGGAACAGACCAAAGGAAAGTGTCTGCGTCTGTTCAGCTCATATTTCACCACCATCACAATCAGACTTTTATCTTTTGGCCTAGAAATTTAGGTTCAAAGGAGAACGCAGTAAATTCTTGATGTAACTGACCCGCTGCTCTATGTGAACTGACAACCAGCAAATCGTGGAATAAAACAGGTTGTGTAACTGTTGTCTTGTAGTTGTAACACTAACCAACTTTATGTGCCTATTCCCTGTTATAAAAAGCTGTGACATCACACTTCCTCTACTATTCTGCTCTCAGACTAGGCCATGATGTCATCAGCAATACCAGCAGGACAATAAAGCCAGTCAGCAGCTACTAACAGTTACACATTCGACATCCTGTGAGGAAAAAAAAAATATCTAAGAAATCTCTCTTATGCCATGTCAGTAGGGAGCTTGTTGCAAAATCAAGTTGCTCTTTGAGTTCCTGTCTCTGTGTGCGTCTTTGGGGTCATAACCCTTAACAAATGCCTAAACAGAACATTACCCTGTGTATACATTGCCTGAGTGTTATTCAAGTAAATTGCTAGCTGTTAATGTTGCTAATGTTTAAGGAACAGTCTGTTAGAGGATCAGATAACAAGATGGTTTTTGTGGACACTGGATACAGATGTGACTTGAGCTGAGACTAGCACACTGGCCTTTGTAGAGGTAAACTATGACATCCAGCCGGTGATCAACATAAGTCCAGCATCCAAAAAGAACACAATTCAATTACATTTTCAGAAGTTACATGGTTTTCCTCTGACAGAAGCCATCTTTGTATAAACACTACTTACACACTACTGACTACTGCATATACCATAAATTTGCCTCATAAACACGCCAGCATCAGTGTGGATACACACAAATCTGCGAATAAAAAGGAAATCTGATTTTAGGTTGGTTTACAGTCCAGTGCGTGAATGCTTGCAATGCAGCGTGCAAAACCAAAAGAATGTGACACAGTGGCAGGGCACTATAGTCACTTATTCACACGCCTAGCTGGTAGGCCCTCCAGCTGAAATAACTTTACTGTAGCCTCACAGTATGAGGGCAACTCACTGGAGATGCCTTCATCCCACAACAGAGCAGAGCTTGGCGCCCGCCCGCATCACTGGCCCAGGGCTTGGGACAACAGGATCATGTTTAACTTGCATCTAAAATATGTGCTTTTGAAACTATGAAATCAGATTCACGACTGAGACAAAATGTTGTATCTATAAGGCAAAGGCTTGGTGAGGCTAACTAGCCAGCTAACCTCTTTCACTGGGGGGAATTTCTTCTTGCACTCCATGGACAGAGACCGCAGATCCGTCTGCATGTTCTCCAGCAATTTCTTCACCGCTTCAGGACTGCTGGTCGACATTTTGGCGACGTCTTCGATTTAAAATCTCAAGGACCTCAAAACGGTAAGGAATGCGGGATCGTAATCCCCTGGCAATATAATCCGTCCCTACTTATTCGCCTCCCTTGGAAAAGAAAAGAAAAACGCCGCGGTCCATTGACACAATATCACACTTTTCTGCTTTGGGCGCCAGTGCGCAAAAGAACAGCGATGACACCAGCATATGTTTGTTTTCCTCAAACGCCGCTGACATTAGCTTCGTGGAGTAGCATTGTCCTCTCAAATTCGGGGTCCGAGGCTGCTCACTATCGAAGATATTTGCCAAATTCAGCTGTGGGTTTCACGCCATCAGCAGCCGTCACCATTGCCAGCTCTGCTTTCGTTCCCACAATGCTTTGGTGGACACTGACACGTCACTTGGACTTCCGTAAACAGTGATGGATTCAGTGGAATGATTACAGCGACACCTACTGGACTAGTTTGAAACGGACGCAGTATGAGCCAAGCCT
>OMKZ01017506.1:3404-14250 GCA_900302535.1 Neoniphon sammara
GGCCCTGTTGTCATTGTGTCCAACACTTAAGACATCAATGGACATGCAGCAGATGACTCTAACAAAATCAAAGGGGGCTCCAGTGTGGCTTAGAGGCGACATCTAGTGTGCAGAAGCAGGAACAGCTTGATAAATTACCCACAATAATTTAAATTGAAATGAAGCCACTTTTTTGTTAATCTAAAAAAAAGCTGCTGCATTATAATGTGTTTTCTTAAAAAGACAGGAGCATAGGCTCAATATTGTTTCTTCAGCTAAATTTTCAGGCTTGATTTATCCAACCACAGGGTTTGTCCAGTGGTGACTGTGTATTTACAACTGCAATAGGAGAATATATAGAAAATATGCACCGACAGGATGTTCACATGTAAACCACCACAGTCAGAGGTCACCCTCTTATTTTAGTTACACATTAAAAAAAAAGAAGACAAACAAAACACAAAACCAACTGACCACAAAATACTTATTCAGGGTGTCATGGCAGGAGAGCCAAGTGGCTGACCGCTCATTTAACCTGGGAGGGAACACAGCAAAGAAGGATTTGCCAGGACAAGGATGAACTAAAAATGCCTGACTTGCACTTCAGCATTATTTGGTGCTGGGGTGCTGCTATCTGAATGACTGAAAACTGCACATCATTATTTATATGTCAGATATCCCAAGGACACAAAGCTATTTTAAAACACAATATTTAAAGCAAATGTCTTTCATCAAGTGCACCAGCATTAATTTGAAGACATATATTGTTACAGTATTGCAAATCAAGACACCTTATAGCCATAATGGCTCTTTATGTTCACAGCACGCCGCCTCCCTGGTCCATTTGCAGTGTCTGTGATCCAATGTCTGTCTTTAAGTTAGAAACTGATGCCTTGCTGCAGACAGCTCAGGTCTTACTCTGTCTGCTGCCTGAGGATCCTCTTCTCTTCCTCCACAAAGCTCTTGTCGGACGTGGCCTGTCCCAGGTCCCTCTTCCTCTTCTCCTTTTGCTGGAACGTCTCCACCCTGCGTTTCTTAGCAGACATGGTTGAATCCTGAGGCTCCTCATCTAAACACCAGAGGGGGGGTGAAAACAGCAGAGCAATGTGTCAGAATTATAAATGGTGGAACTCTGAAATCATGATTTCTAGTTATACTGAGGGGAGTGTCTCGTCAGGGCACCCTGCACACAGTACATACTATGACTAAGGGGGCAAAATAGTCTCAAATCAAAACTTTTTGCTGTTTGAGACCAAGTGGTGATACAGTATGACAAATGCAGCACGATTATAAGGTGCAAGCAGTTTTAAAGATTAAACTGGACTGTCCTAGTGACCTTTTCCACATTTTTCAAACTTAAGCTGTGAATCAATAATTCACACCTCTCCAAATGAACAACATGAAACAACATAATAATGACCTTAACTGGTGTCAAGAATGAAAAAAAAAAGTTTCTTAATGCTTCATTTTACATTTGGGTTCAATGGTCCATACAATATTTGCAAGTAGTCTCACTCAAATGGAACGACTGACAGGTTGGCTAGGGCGCAGCATATTTTTGTTTTGTAGCCATTGTCTAAAGCTCTACCTATATAAAACGTCATCTCTCCTGTCTGGATCGCTCTTTTTAATAATTTTGGGAATCCTAAAGAAGCCTTTACCTTTTTTTCCAAACAGTGTTACTGTTACACCTGACAACAGCACACCCAACCATGGCGCTAACGTGAGCGCAGCAACACAGCATGGACAGTTATCATGTACCAGAGGGGACGCTATGAACCAACATGGCGGACCAGGGCCTTGGCTGAAGTGGGTGATGTCACCTGCAACCATCCTATTCTGAGATTTGTTTTGCAGCTGGGTGTGGCACACTAGGAATACAAAAAAATGTTGGGCCTACTCTTAACCTAAACAGTGATATTAGATCATGGGAGAATATGTGGGAAAAGGAACACAGAGCTTCTCAGAAAAGGAGTGCTGACCCACTTGCCACTACACAGCAAGAAATAAGAACAAGTCCAAACGGGAGCAAACTGGCCTCCAGTTGTCATGTTATCATTTCTGATTCGACCGGCCCAGAGGAACAGGAATGACTGTAGTGACAACAGAATAAGACGACGGATATCATTGTATTTCTTTACCAAATGACAATGAGAGCTTGGTCCTCGTCGTTGCTCCATGTGCCGTGTTTTTGTCCCATTTGGCTTTTTCAAATGCAAAACAGCTAACTGCAAAATGTTTCTATTTTAACATGAATTTAAACATTGTGCATACCGGCTCTGACTGTCAGTCGCTGGAGACGCACAAATTTGTAACGATTAAATGATTAATGATGAAGTCACCTACCAGTTCTACTGGACAGCGTAAAGACCAAATATCACAAATAAGGTGATAAAAGAACATCACTGTAAACTGAACGTTGTTATCATTAATCCCTGCTCAGGTCCAGATTTTTTGCCGGCATTAGCAATGTAAAGACAGCTTTATTCCAAGAATGACCAAATGGGTAGAAATCACTTGGCTATGGACTAATAACTGAGACAATTTTACAAGTTGTTTCAGATTCAAGCTAAGAGTTGTAGTGAAATACTGTCAAGAGTGAGCACTGTACTGATGCTGACTAGTGAATCACAAACCGCCTCACTTGCAGGACTAACCTGAGTCACAAGGCTGCTCCTCTGTAGGAAGGAAGCGGGCCTTGCCAGTGTAAGGTTGCGGTGCATCGTCCCCATTGTCCTCATAGACATTGGACCACTTGATGGCCATGTCCATCCCTGGTGGCGGTCCCTTCTTCTTCTCTGGCTCTGTGGCGTAGGTCTGAGGAGGGGGCACAGCATTGGTCTTCCATGGCTTAAACTCTCTGGCAGGCTGCAAGCGGTGGAGAAAACATGAGGGGAAACATTAGGTTAGATTATCTACCAATTCCATCTCTCTGTCTTAACAAAATCAAGACATTAAAATACAGATATGAAACAACAGACTAAACAAGACCAGAAAAACATCTTTAATACAAATGAAGGGAAAGAAAAAAGAACAAATACGCTGCCACAGCAGTATTAGTATTTAAATGAATAGGGAACATGAAAAATAAAATTTAAAAAAGACTCCATACATCATGTTGGCCCAAGGCAGTCATCCAAAAACATACCACCACGTATTTAAACATACTATACCTAACGTTGGATAGCTAATAGTAATAGTGATCTTTCCATTTCTTTCTCGAAACACTCACACAGACACACGAAGAGAGCTAAGTGAGGGAGAGAGACAGAGAGAGAGAGAGAGAGAGGCTGGATCTACTAGCGTGAGCTGATGCAGCAGATTATCATGAGCTAGCGGTACCATTAACCGTCCCCGTAACATTTACCTCTTCGGGAGCTTTAACCGTGCGGCTCTCCCAGTCGATCTGCTTGTTCAGCGGGTTGTAGAGAAACGCGGGTTTGGACACGGATCTGAAGAGCTCTTCTGGTTTGGGTAACAGAGCACCACCGGCGGCCCGTTTGGTTCCTTGTTGAGGAGACTTGTCGCCGCTTCCCGCAGCATCCTTACCGGATTTCTGTGTCGTTTTCTTCTGACGATCTCCCTCCTCGTCTGAACTGCTGCCATTACTATCGCTGCTGTCGCTCAAATCGTCGTAGCCCGAAAAGAAACGAAAGGAGTCTGAATTCTTTTCCTCGGCCATTATGTTAGGATTACCGATTCCCTAACGCGCAGGACCCAGCTGGTGTAAACCTGATATATATGTAAAGACAGATCTGCGAAATCTGGAAGACTACGGTATGTTAACTTTTCGCTACTCCATTTTGAATCCTTCCCAAACAGTCGTAAAATGTTCAAGTAACGTCGTAACGACAGTCGCAAAGCCATGTCATTAAAGGCGTAATCCCACTTGTATTTCACACAGCTGCATTTTTTTTACGTGGACTGACTGCTGATTTTTCCCTGCTTCCAGAGTTATAACATGGTAAAACTGACCTGGTGGGTGTCAGCGATAAATACATTGAGTACTTGCAAAAACGTGGCATTGTGCAGTTATTTGACGCTATGCCCAACTGCTGTACCCCAAATAACCTCAAGATGTTGCTGTTACTAACTTACATCCACTTACATCCTAAAGATTGAAACACAACAATGAATGTGATTGTTTATATTCATTTAGCCTTTTAATTTACCACAAGAGTTAAAAAGATGAAATATTTTGGTGTAATCTGTGGTGAAAAGGTGTTTGCTCTTTCATGGCTCGGATATCAATTTGTTGCGTGTTATTTATTTATTTACTTATTTTTTAAGCCTTCAGAACCGTCAAATCACCTCACACTGCTGCGGCTAGGGATCATGGAGCCGGAGGATCATGCTATGAGCATGGGCCTGTTTTTAGTCAGCGGGGACAAGGACTCCAGACACTAAAATAATTGACTATACACTGTCATTTTAAATAAAACTGTAATTTTGCAACAACGACCCAAAGCATTACAGACAAATCAGTGAATGAATATATAGTATAATGGCCCAGTCAGATCTTTGACCTCAATCCTACAGAAAAGCTGTGAACTGACCTATAGAGGGATGTACCTAGGATATCCCCTTGCAATGAGTGTTAATACAGGTGTGCTAAGTGAATAGAGGCTTATCTATCCTTGGCTATCTATACTAATGTTATCAGAGCAAGAGGTGTTTCTACTCAATGGGCTGTTTACTGAGGGGACACACATAGACATCCTAGGTAATTACATTTTTAATAAAATTAAAAAATAAGGTAAAAAACTAATGGGTTTTTATTTCAGACCTCAAGGCAATAAGGCTACCAATTTTGATTTTGACTCACTTTGATTTCAGTTTTTATCCACCTGTACACCTGTGATCCAAGTTATTTTAGTATTTTTTTTCTCCCCTCTGCCATTAATGGTACAATCATTTCACATACTGAAGCAGGAAGTTTATTTGGACTGTGCTTGGTGTATGAGAAAAAATCCTGTCTTTCAGCAGAGGATATTTTGTGAGATGTTCTCACAAACGACGACAGGCAGCTGCAGCATGAACATCAGCATTTGGATCATTGACAGCAAAGGAATGTTTTTTTGTTTTTGTTTTTGTAGTGGCAGTTGTAGTTTTAACAATGTCATTGACATGCACTGACCACTAGAGTGCAGCATAGTCATACAAAAAAAGACTGAAGCGGCAGGAAAATGCAGTGAGAAGCAGCTCTGCATTCCACATGGCCTGATCATTGCCCAGCCAGGTTTGCACATTACAAGTCTACTGTCAACCCTACTATGTATGAACCTGTCACCTTTAGCCTGATCCATTGTAGTGTCAGAGTTCTTTATACTTCCACATCAATAAAATAGTCTCCAGTGCTGTTTCATGTTTACCACTTAAAGGCATTTCACCCACCTAGGCTCCTCTGTTTGTTTCCATTAAACGCTCACCACATCTCCTAAGTCTCCTGACCCACCACTTGGACCACCATTGAAACACTGAAAGGTTCAGGCCTTCTCCTGCACCTGGACGTGTCACTTCTGATGATTAAGCGCAGTTCGGAGAGCCTAAATATTAAAGCCCTGTCTGTTGGTTGTCTTCTATAAGGCAGCCAGACTTGGAGGGGCCAGCCACTGCTGCAGTGCATAGGTCAAACATCAACTAAAGCACAAGCTAACATAAATCTACCAGATATACTACCCATAGTTTCTCTCCTTACTCTCTTACGCTGTCGCTGTCAATGTTTACTGATGACAAAGACACCTCTTCAAGCAAGCTATTTTACATTTGTAGGTGAGCTGAGAGTGCAGGGCAAATCTGGACAAAGATTTACTGGTAGCACAGCCTGAAGGTGGAAGTTCATTTTAAAGGAAAATATTTGCCTTGTTTCCATTACAGGGCTAAACAAGTCTAGCTAGAGCTTATTCATCATGCTTGATGGTAATACTAGTAGAAGAAGTAACAGCAGTTGCACTCATACTTGTAGCAGTGGTATGTGAGTGATTGACTCGCTGACTGCTGCCCACACAGACATGATAAGCTTGGCTATAACATCAGGCTAACAAATTGTGTTTTGGATCCCAAATATTCTGAATTGGCAGTGGCCTCAGAAATGCTCTGTTGTCCCTTTAGAAAAGATGGCAGGGAGGATGTCTGCTGAGGAATGGGAGTAAATCAGGGATGTGTGTGTGTGTGTGACTGTCAGGAGGACATATTTCATGGTTATACAACCCATATATATTCTTAATGGAGTTTCTTGCACCGATCACAACTCTGAAAAACAAATGCTAACCTTTTACAGACCACGCCATTAAAATTGTTTGTTGGCAGGTAATGACGCTGTGTCAAGTTGTAGCATATGAAGGAGCCACAGGCTAGCGGGTGATAAACAGTGGCTGCCACTCGCAGAGATTCTCAGCTGACAGGGAGGCCTTTACTTGATCCAGAAGACATTAGTTAAGGTCCAGTAATGAAATACACCCAATCTAATGCACCCTCATTTCAGCCAGAGCCACTAACTGTTGGCTGCTTTTGAAGGAAGCCTTAACGGTCTTATGCAACCCCTGATAAATTTCCTAAATTCATATCATTCAGTTTCCACATGGTTTGCCCAGCCTCACTGTTCAGCTTCAGTCCCTAATTCAGTCATATGCTTCTTCTTTTATCATCCACCATACCTTACCATGGCACAGTGAACTTTACAAAGTAAACCAACTGTTGGGCCACAATAACAGGCCAGGATGGTGCTGGCTGTCTCCCACAGGATTTTAAGTTATATGCCTACGCCTGTTCAGATTTCTCAAGTCTTGCCTAGATGCCCTACTTTGTGCCCACTCACTTGTTTGTCTTTCCTGACTTGTTTTCTTTCATCTGCAAAGTCGGTTTCTGCATGTTTGACTCCTGACAGGTAAAGAATTGATTCCTAGTTGTTTTTCTCTAAGATGCTGCTGCCAGGCACTTCAACACTTGGTCATGTCAACAAGTACACTGACCCTGGAAAATTGGAAAACATGCTGACAAGATATATGTTTAAGCTTTCCTGTGTCTAAACACAGAGAGTATCTGGGCTTTCACTCAGCTGCTGGTTGACATTCTGGGCGAAGGCAACACATCATAGGTTCTTCCAAGAATAAATCTCATTCTGTATACCATAGGACTACTTCTTTTTTCAAGCTAAAGTGCTATCTCATCTACACTTTCCATTTTTGATCTGTTTGTTTGTATTGTTCATCTTACAATACAACCACGCTACCACTCTAACTTGCCATATTGCCAGACAAATTCCTTGTTTTTGCACAAGTACTCGAAGATAATAAACTTCATTCTGATTCTTCCCTTTATAACTCTGTTATCACCCTTAATGCGTCAAATGTGTTATCCTGCGATTGAAATTTATTACTGTCAAACGAGAGAATCTGTTACCGCTCTGATTTCTTGAGAAACAGCAACTTGCTGCCTTTTCCTTGGTACTGTAACTGATCCCTGTTTGCTAAAGATGATGCTTTGTTGTGTTCAGGTTTGCTTGTCCCAAGCACAAGACTCACACAACTCTGTTGCACTTGGACTCTAATATCCTCCTTTTCAAGTGTCCACTAAGCTTTCAGAATTCTTTCTCTAGAAGTTAATTTCTTACTTCTTACCACTGACTTTGCCAACATCAGCTACAGTGTTATCCAGTATTACATTTGTGCATTTCACTTGCTTTCAAGCTAGATAGACAACAGGGTCATCATAGTTTGGGAATTTAATCAATTTTTGTTTGTGTAGAGTTTTCAATATTTCTCTCTTTTTTTAAGTTTGTTTTGTTACATAGTGTCAGTTACAATTTTGGTATTTTTGGTATGAGTGGTATTTTTTAAGACATAATGACATGCTCAGAACTAGTGTTTTGCAACAAGTGTTGTGTAATACAAGCAATAAATCATAAATTGTTTTTCAGATTTATTGACATTAATTTTTCCAACATATCCTCATATCCACTAACATACATTGGGACTACTTCAAGTCTGCAAGTCTTTTTGATCTGGATATAAACAAAACTATGAATAGTAAAAACATTTCACAGCTATTTTTATTTTAGTTTTAGCATTACAAGTATGCAATAGTTTTAGTTCAGTCATAGTTTTTTTTTTTTTTGTCTTGTTTATGGAAAAAAAAATGAGAGTTTTCAGTTTAGTCTCAGTTCATGAAATTAACCTTCACAGATGTCACCCACTGACCACAGTCCCATACAGTGCTGCACTCAGGGAATGCAATCCATTTCCTCACATATGAGCTGAAGAATCTCTGCAGAATGTATTTTGTATTTCTAATCACATTCTTGGCTTTTGACCTGCCTCAGGGCTCTGTTGCAGCTCCCTTGAATGAGAAATGAATGAAGATCCAGCAGGCGGGCTATACTGTCCTGGCAGACATCATCCTTCCTTTGGCTTATGTTTTTTTTTTTTTCCTCCAATCCTCCATGAAGGCTGACCATGATGTGGGAAATTCCTCATGGAGGTGAAAAGCCACACCTCTCCATGTCTCTGTTTAATCTAGCCATTCATAATCTCTTGAACGTCTTTATTTTATCCATAGGCTTAGTTCAGGTCAGGACACATCTGTGACAAAGTGGGAAGTTTGTTCAATTTTAACAAAAGGAGGTGGTGGGTAGATAAATGAAGATAGATGTTCTTGTGTTTTCCCTCATAATTTCCCTAAAGTAAGATTAGCACGGGGCTGCACATGATAATTCCTGCTAACCCCTGATCTACTGACAGCATTTCCTTAGAGGTTTGTCTTTGTTGTATCACCTGTGTTTTCTTTCTTTAGCCTGGAGGAGATATTAAGCAATTCTAAGCATATTTCAGATGTAAAGTCAACCCCAAAAGATAGCGAAAATCTCCCTTTTTAGAAAATAAAAAACGGGATTAGCATATTGAGTTTACCAGTTTACCATATTGAGTTGTGATGTCCTCGCAAGCTGGGGATAGAATGTCTCCCTCCTTTATCACCAACAGATTCAGATGGACACTGAATGTATAAAATAATCGGGTCATCGTCCTGTTGCACAATCCACATTCTCATCCACTTCTCTTTACCTACACTTCCTTCTTTGTGATTGGTATAGATTTCATAACGAAATCAGTAAGGAATAATGGCTTTGATCTGGATTCACTTCCTGGCCCGTATATCCTTAGCCTTATTTATCTTCACTTATTCCATTCATCAGGAACTTTTTGCCCAAGGTTTCTTAATGTGGACTAGCAGAGTTTAAACAGGACTGTCAAAGTAGCTGTGAAATACTCAATCTGACTCTGGCTGATGCCACTGATGTGACCTTTGACCTCGTGCTCTGTTGATGCAGTGGGGTGACACAGGAGGTAGAATTAGTGACCTTAAAATGACTAATGAAGAGAACAGTCTCTCCATTCTCAAGATCATGGCCTACTATATATTCAGTGGCCATGGCATTTCTTCTTAGGGAAATACTTGGTCAAATTTCCTCATGAATGTGATTCCATTTAATGTGATGATTTGACTAGTTATTGTTTTTTTTTTTTGTTTGTTTCTTTTTCTTTCTTTTTTTTATTCATAGACTTTAGACTAATCAGAAAATATATAGCAACAAGTTTCAGTGTTGATACACCATGTTAATAATAATAAAAGCAATCATAATCAGTCACAATCAATTGCAACAGAGTCACATAAACATGTATTTGATCTTTTGAAGTCTATGAAATTATTAACACAGCTTTATCGTAATCATAAGAAGGAATAATGAGACAGGACTCATGTATTTCTGCTTAAACGTGGCACTTATAACTTAACTTATTTATTTTTTGAATATTAAAAGATTAAATGATAAAATTACTGAAAAAAAATTCAAATGAGTGCTTGACTCAAAGAATTTCAGTCAGTTAAGGGGGTCCCTGACAGATGCGACAATGCATCTGGTTTCAGGGGTCAGTCCTAGTTTTAAAATAGCCCAATCGTGGACATTTTCTCACAAACTGGAAGTTCAAGAGTCAAGCGTGTGGCATCCCGCTCCATTGACAGTTAATGGGAGAATGACCTTGTGGGCTGGTTTGTCTGACCTTTTACATTCAAATGAGTCCCATGTTATACTGGTGCTGCTATTTTCAAACTAGAGAGTAAACTGGGTATATGACAATCAACCTTAACAGCTGTTCCAATTCAACTCTGTGAAAACACAAAGTACAAGTCAGGACAGACCTGTATCTTGCTCTTTAATTTCTGGCCAGCAAAGAACACATGTTTTAACAAGGCCTAAGTTAATATAAGGGATATTCATTTTCAGTATACTGCATATGTAAATTATTCCTTGTGTTTGATATAGTGTGTGTGTGTACATGCAGAATTGATGTGTTTGGCCCAACGCTCCCACCAACGCTCATGTTTATTTCATATCTCATCATTTCCAATATTACTTCACAGGTATCTTTCATCACTCCCTTTATCTTTCTTACCCTCTTTTTCCATTTATATCCAGCAGTGATACTGATGAACTCTGAGAAAACATGTCGAGGCTGGTCCGGGTAACAAAGAGAGAGCTGTCTGTGTGTTGGAAGTTGGATGGCGAGAGTCAATATTCATGTTGATACATGATTTTTTTATTTATACATGGTGAGTGTACAAGCATAAAAAAAATCCTATGTATTCCATTTTTGCTACCTCTCTTCATCTTGCCTCTGCTCTTTCTCTACCTCTTAATTTTCTGTTATTCCTCTTTTTCCTCTTCTTCCTCCTTTCTCAAACTCGTTGTTTCCTCTGTCTTTCAGGTACAAGCATGTATCCCCAGCCCTTTGTTCAATCCTTACATACATCACACACACACACACACACACACACACACACACACACACACACACAGAGAGCTGTAAGCTGA
>OMKZ01017506.1:14906-27258 GCA_900302535.1 Neoniphon sammara
CCCATGCCCTTCCTGATGCTTTGATATCTCCCGCTTCCCCAGTGCAACACCACGGCCCCCACCACATGCCCACACACACTCACACACACACACACACACACACACACACACACACACACACACACACACACACACACACACACACACACACACACACACACACATATCTCCTGCACTGAACTCTGAGGAAGTCCATTCATACCAAAGTGCAAATATGAGTCAGTGAGTTAGTAAGGTGATTTGTGGAGTAGCAGGTCTTATTTAGGCCACATTGGCTGATTTACAATCAAATATAGATTTCACAATGAAAAATGATTACTGTATGAGGTAAGAGAGCAGACTGCATTCGACTTCAGCTTTTGATTAGGAGTCTTTATTGTCTCCATGTTGAACCATATTAAAAACATGCTGACTACAGCAAAAAAAAAACAAAAAAAAAACAAGACCGAATGAAAATCACTTTCCCAATATTTAAGCTTTACGCTCCATTCACAGCCTTTGAGACACTTGTTTCACGCCACATAGGAAATGTCAGTGTTTGCATCATTTCATCATGATGATTTCATATTTCTTAGCAGATTATTTCAGCACCGTCTGAATCCCGTTCTCAGCCATGGCTCTTGCTGCTCCATCCTGTTATGTTAGAGTAATGCCATCAACTCCAAATTGGAAAGCAGAACACGATCTGTGCCGTGATGCTATTGCCTTTCAAATTGAGATTTCTTAGTTATTCTCTCTGTTGTCAGGGGATTTTATAATATAGCAGTACTATTGTTTAGTTCTGAGCAGAAAATCAGTGTGCATGCTGTGTCTGTTGTGGCCCTCATTTGCATCTTTTCCACTTGGGTATCCCTTTTTCTAGTTAAAGCTCCCAGTGGTTCCTCACTGGTCTGGTCTCAGGCTTTTCTGAAAACATGTGACTATTGTGTTTCTGTTTTCTAGATGTAGATATTATTTGAAGTTGTTGTATAGGATTGTTTTGTAGTAACATATGCTTCAGCAAATATAACATAAAGCAACGCTGAATTGTTTCCTTTTTAATTGACAAGAGACAGACACTAACTGGTCAAACCACAACTTTCCAGAGTTAACATTTGCTTAAACACTTCATCAAATAGTAGTCAAATCGCATCCTGTCTGCTCGTAACAGACAAGGGACAGATTTACACAGGGCCTGAAGTGGTACAAAAATAAACAGAGACAGGCAGGAGTGCTTCTAGGATCCCGAGGATGAGATTCAAGGCTGCCTGGAAAACAGATTTGTAACGGCCAAACAGACTTGGTGGAGAGGCCTCCCAGTCTGTATGTTCAGCACATTTCACAGAGGAATGCTTTGAGCCAAGGCCAGCAACATCTACTTTCCGAATGCATTATTCAAATGGTCGCATTCAGTTCTGTCTGTCAATCATTGCTCCAAACACAAGAGGAGGAGGGGCCTTTGGGAGTTGGTATCCAGTTGGTGACTCCACATTGCTATGCCCTATCAGATAGGATCTTAAGCAGAGACAGAGAATATGCCTGTGATAGTTAAATATCACAGAGCGGTTATAGCTCTAGGCCTCCACTGCTGCAGCACACACTGTGGCACATGTGTCAGCATAATGAAGAGCAGCACTTTCTGAACTTTTTCCCAGAGGACTTACATTTTCAAAGCTAATTTCCTGATTTCCCACATGGATTTTGCAAATTGCTGGCATGTATGGGCTTATCACTTTTTCCCCCTAGTTTTTAGTCTCCTAACCTACCAGCTCAGGGGACCAGGAGTCCTTATGTTGCAAGTAGTTGATAAGGCTTTTTGTTCAGGGAATCATCAAAAGAGGCTCTCTGTAGCTACAACAAAGACTTCATACCTAGAAGTCAAGCCTGAACTGTCCAACATCCTAGAAATTTTCCCTATGACAAGCAGTGAAGGTCTATGGAGCAAAAATCATTGATAGGCCTACCTTCAGGTCAGCGCTCCCTGGCCTTGCCCATCACTGGTAATTCAGCAGCTAATTGCTGTTTTTCTCAAGTTTATGTGCATTGCAGCAACACTGATATAAGAGACATAGTTGTTATTCAAAACAAGCAAGTAGTTTGTGATAAGTTACAGATTGGTGCTGGAGAGGCCAGATGCATGGACACAAAAAATGTGGTAGTGAAAAAAATCATGGTAGCGCCACACTGACTCATTTAGGATTCGAATCAGGGTTCTCTGACATGGGAAACCTGTGCTTTGCCTTTACCAACTCAACTAATTTCACAGTTGTTCAACAAATGTGCTCATGGAGTCTTACAGCACTGTGTCTCACAAGGGCAAATTTGTACTTAAGTTTTTTTTTTCTATCCTTAAATTTTTGTGACTGACTAACTGTAAGAGTGCCTCCAAATTGCAGCTAAAGAGCATGTGTGCATGTTTTACTGGACAAAATATATACAATAAATATGTCACTAATTTAATGGTGACAAGGCACTATCACATAGGCTTCAACTGTCTACTTGTATAATTCCATAACTGACATCCTTGCTGTTTTTTTTTTTTTTTTTTGGTTAAATTTACCAGTCTAACAAAAGAGATTCTCAAATTTTGCCACAAATGCGTGAGAACCTGCAGATTGGCCCATGTGAAAGCACTAAGTAAGAAACAACAGACAATCTTTTTTTCATGCATTAAAGCTACATTTCAAAACAGTATTTTCATGACAATATAATAAATGCTGCTCTAAATAAGGGAGAGATGTTATTTATGATATGAAGTTTTGGATGGAGAATACAGCATATAAAAGATTTCTTAATTCTGTCGCTTGTGAAAGCGTTTATTCCAGTTAAGATGGCTCTGGGCTGGTAGTACAAACATTTGGCTCCAGAACACTTGAATTAAGCCGCACAAGGTGTTTAAAGTAATTTTAGGGTCATTTTCAGCAAATCACGGATCTCTGTAGAACCAGTTCCCAGGGCCACTTAAGCTGATTTGGAAAAGTCTGACACAGAGCTAACTTGCTATGGGTGGGCATAAAAACTTCACTGCTGTTTCCACTGACATAAGGTTGAGCAGATAATAACAGAATCTTCTTTTTTTGGGTGAACTACTCCTTTGAGTAACTATTGCATGCATGCATTGTGTGAAATGCAACTCCTGCAGTGGCCACATTTGTTGTGAGCGTGAAAATGGCTGCAGGGTTTGTCCTGTGCCCTGGTTTCTGGACGGCTTGTTCCTTTGCCAGTCCTCTCCTGCTGTAGGTCTGCTGTGTGATGGGCCGTGTAGGAAAGGAACTGGGGGCACATTTCACACCTCGGGGGCAGCTTGGTGGGGGGTTGGCAGCGGCTAGATGAACAGAGTGCACCTGGCTGAGAGGAGAGGTCCCCCAGCCTCCCTGGTACGGACATGGTTTACAGATCAAAGGGGTAATCCCTGTTTCATCCAGTCACACACTCCTCCTCCTCCTCCTCTTGTGCCTTCTGCCCCTTGGAGTCCTTCCACTCCTTCGTCTCCCCAACTCCTTCCCACAGCAGCACGCTCTCCTTTCTCGGAGTTGCGGCTCGCTCCTTGAAAATCTCCGAGAGACACGCCTCGTCCTCGATCCCATCCTTGAAGTACCTGTTTCCCCCGATGCCCACGGTGAACCCTCGAGCCCTGGCTGTGGGATTTTCTGACTCATTAGGTATGCTCAGTCAAGTGGAGCAGCCTGCAGATTCCTTCCAACCAAGTTCATCAACCCAGCCAGCAGCTCCAACTGTGAGGTGATAGGAGAGAGGGGGCTTCAGCCATCAAACCCTGCCGCGACTTTGTTTAGTGTGAAATGAGATGAGGAGGAGGGGGAGGAGGAGGAGGAGGAGGAGGAGAGGATGGGAGTGCAAATCAAGCCAGCAGATGGTTTTGATGCAGTCAGATATGGGCAGCCGGTGAGCGTCGTGCCCTAATGCAGTGCAGCGTATTTAACACATCTTAGCAGTGTAGTTACAGGAGTGTTAACGCCTGTCAGTTACATGGCTGCTCGGCTTGGCAGCAGGTGTCTGTTTGACCCTGGGTCGAATGTGGAGACGGTGTCCTATTGACCTGAACTGTTAGAGGGAATACGACTGCCACAGAATTAAAGGGAGGGAAGGGGAATACCTTTTCACACCAGCATTCTTGAAAGGCGTCCTGTTGACCCGAACTGTTAAAAGGATAATGGTTGCTCTCATCACATGTTCTCTGACATTTGAACATAGGCTCATTGGACACCCATTTCATGCTGGGTTTAGTCTACTGAACTCTCTATGTAATTGATGGCATACATTCTCTAGAGATTCATTCTCATGACTTCTTGGGCTTTAAGGCTGCTATTGTGTCACAAAACAGTGAGCTGTGGCTTGAAAAAGCTTGTAAGATTAAGTCTGTTTGGACCATGAAGACATTTAGATGCATGCAAAGCAGCATTATAATCATCATTATCATCATCATCTTCATCATTTTTTGAACTCAGCTCCTAGGCTGCTGTTTCATGGATGGATAAGGGGTAGAGTAGTACTTATAGCAAGGGGTGGACCAATTTTTTTATTATTGGCCAATATCAGCTGTATGAGGCAATAACATATTGGTTCAGTGTTATTTTTGACTTTCGATATTTGGCTAATTGTGAAATTTGCATTTCACTTTTTTTCTAGAAGTGTGTCACTTCAGAATCAGAGTCAGAATCAGAATCGGATTTATTGGCCAAGTATGTTGACACACACAAGGAATTTGGCTTCGGCTGTTGGTGGCTCTCAGCAATACAGACAATATACAGATGATGTACAAGTTATTTACAGAACAATACACAATGTACAAGCAATATACATAAAGTGCATGTATGTCGTAGTGCATACAGCAGTAGTGTGCATCACGTATGGAAAATAAGTTCAAAGTTAAACTTGATATAATTGTAAAATTATCAACAGAGTAAAAATAACATGGTCTTCGGTTTTAAAAACACTTATCTTAAGACAAGCTTGCCTGGAAAGCTCAACCTCTTTTGCACCTGCTTTTGAATTACAATGATTACAAAAATGCATATTAGTATTGGTATCAGTCACTATGGATAGGAAGATATCTGATATTGGTAGTGGCCTCAAAAAAACATATCTTTCCATTCCTACTTTTAGCATTTCACTGAGGTGTCAGTATCCCTTTACCTCTCCACAATAATAAATGCTGATGCTGGAAATGCTGATTTTACACTCAGGCTTGTAGGGATAATCCACTTTAAACCTGTGGGAGCACAGAGGTCATTTCACACAGGTCCATCTTAGGCTGGAAGCTTCACAGGGTCCCTCTGTTGGACAGTTATGGGAAGACCTAAGAGCCGCATGTTAAAAGTTCTTTTTTACGGGAAAAGAGGGAGCAGTACCCAAGTTACAGTGTAGTTCAAATCTCCCCGGTCAACAAAGCCACTGTACAGCAGGTATAGGGTGGGCTGGTGCTGATGTAAGCATTGGAGCTGGTGTATTAGATTCCACATACGTTCCATGATTCAACAGCATGGCTTTGCCAGCAGAGCCCTGCCTCCTTCTGTTTGACCAGGGAAGCCCGGAGCTCCGTGATCTGTGCTCAGATCAGACCCAAGCACCAGGTCTGAATAGCAGGACTGTGATGTAAATGGTGAAATCTTTTCTTTTATCCCGGTGTTGGAGGCTTTTTTTGTTTGAGGGAAAAAAGGAAAGGGGTGAGCAAGTGGGCGTATACAGATATAGCTTCACGAAAGGGACAATATCAAGTGTCCCTGTCGCCCTGTCTCCATGCTGTAAATAAATGCAAGGGAATTAGAGCGGACAAGTGGCCTGAATCTCTGGAATGGCAGCCTGGTTATATACCTCTGAAATACGAGTAAAAGCAACACCAACACACACATGAACAATCTCACTTAACTTTGCAGTTTGCATCACATAGCAACCCTACAGCTTGTTTCATTTAGACGCATTCCCTACAGTTTAGGTTGCATTTTCCCAGAGGAGAATGGGGGTGAGTGTATAAATCTACCAACAGGCGCTTCACAGAGCTTGTGGGCACAGATAATAGCTGGATGCTTTTACTGTGTTTTTTTAACACACAGGCCACAGGCTGCTCATTTCGCGGAAATTGTTCACAGATCTCACTTGATCACTGTCATGATCAGCACAGGCTTAGTTTCCACTTTATTGGCTATATTATGCTGCTTAGCTGTTAGTGGGAAGAAATGCATGCTCAGGCATTTTCTCTGCATTTCTGTGAATGTGTGAGGTATTTGAGTTGGACCTTGGCCCAGTCAATATAGTTTTGTGATCTGTGGCTTTACTGTAATGTGATGTGATGCTTCTATTGGCCCTTTATATAATTGTACAGGTGTAGTCATCATAATGAAATAGGCATAGCCAGCTCACATCAAGAGCACTCAGTTATGAGGAAAAGCAAAGATGCCAAGATGCAGATGAAGAATAAATTATTAGAATTGTTAGATAAAGAACATGTGACAGATATCGGGCCCAGAGGTTATTTTTTGAGAGATCTGTTTAGACTCTTTATAGATCTCATTACATAATGAAACTATAGCTGACATAACGGCTGTCTTGGCCAGTCTGATGTTTGGGTTTCCATCGAGCTCGGTGTCCAGCAGACCCAGTCGGATCAAAACAGTCTAGAAGCCATGACGATGACCTCAGGGCTTTCTCTGTCTGGACTGCTTGTGCAAACCAATTTTCAGCCTTGCAAGAGAATGTGGTTTCTGAAAATGCGCATTCACAGTTTAATCACAGCTCAGCATTAGAATACAAAAGCACAGCACATGCACAAAACATGAATTTTATTCTTATTCTGTTTATTTATTTGGATATTTATTCCTATATCATACAAACTATAGAGGTTGTTGTGTTTTAATGTCTTTTTCTTCTTCTCTTTATTATAAGATTTTATTCAATTGTAAAGCACATTGCATTGAATTTGATTGTATGAAATGGGATATAGAAATAAAGTTTGGTTTGGTTTTGTTCATTTATCCATGATGTGGACATGTACATCCAAGTATGAGCCATCCTACTAGGCTACAAGCACTGAGAAAATCATGACTTAGCCTATAGAGTTTCTCAGTGGTGTCTTGTGAACTCACATATTTAGTGACATAATAGGTTCAAATTTGGTTCTTCATGATTGAAGTTGCAATTATCGTCTCACTTTCCTGACATTGTCTGAATTCTCAAGTGCCATTTATCCAACAGAGTAGTCAAAAGTTATGCTCTCCTGTGTCCAGGTGCTTTTAGATCAGCAGACTAGACAGGACAGGGTACACATATGAGGTAATGATGAAGACACTGCAACCCTGACAGCATATACACATAAGGTAGTGGTGATGGCCTATCTGTGTCTGCATGCTGGAGATGCAGTCTGGCTTTTTAACCTGTGTTTTGGCTGACAGGTGGCAGAGCTCTGCCCCAGTGGTCAGTGGGGCAACAGGGCAGTGGACCTGAGCTATTTTTGCCCTGATGACAGTCGTCGGAGACATGGGACAACTGATGGAAGGGGAAACGTCTGGGCTTAAACTGGAAGTGACAGGCAAGGGACAAAAGGTGCCTGTCCTTGCCCACCCCTGAGCCTCCTGTTAAAGGTTTATGGAACAGCAGAGGACAGGGCATGTGCTGTGAGGTCTTGTCTTCTTCTTCTAATCTTAAACAAAGCCCCTCTGAAGGAAATTTCCCTTTTTGTTTGTCAAACCCAAGCCTCAAACTTTTATCTAACCAATTTGTGACATGAAACACTTATGAAATGAAATAATGCAGTTAAGAAATGAAATAAAAGTCCCAATTCAGTGAGCATCAACTGTCGCAGCTTTTCAGGTGAAACTTAAAGGAACAGTTCACCCAAAAATGAAAATTTTATCATTATCTACTCACTTCAGTGCCAGTTGAAACACAGGTGAAGTGTGTTTGTCCATACAACATACAGGGAAGTTCCACAACTCTATGGCAGATTTCTCCAGAACAAATGAAGTCAATGGTGACTGCATTTAAAGTTCCAAAAAGGGCTTTTATTTATTTATTTATTTATTTATTTTATTTTTTTTACAAAGCATGAAAGCATCCATGATCTGCTCGCAAGCAGAGTGTAGATGTGCCAGGCTTGGGTCTTTTCCACTCAAGATGTGATTGTTTGGCTTCAGAAGACTTGGATCATGCTTCATGAGCTGTATGGAGTAATTCTGTCATCATTTTTTTCCCTTTACAGAACTCACAGTACCCGCAGTATCCATCGACTTCAGTTGTTTTGGAGAATGCTACTGTGGAGTTGTGCTAGCTACCTCCCTGTGTATTGTATGGACACTTTACCTGCCTATCCTGATTCAGCTGGGGGAGTGTATAAATAAATAAATAAATAAATAAATACCCCCTCCCCCCTGCAAAAAACCCAGTTTTTTTCCCATTTTCATTTTAAGACTCTATTTCCACTAAGTATTATGACCTTGGCCAAAATTGTTCCAAATCACAATAAAATCTTAAATTGATTCACTGTGTGTGCTCCATTTTGGCCCAGATGCTGAATCTTGCCTACTTCTTGTTTTATCTTTCTCTTCCTGGGGGTTATTCTGGAAACCAGTTAGCACAGCAGGCCCTCGTCTCCCGCACCAGTGAATGTATGTTTTCCCTCCACTGAAACTGGGAACAATTTTCTGTGCAGTTGTTTCTAATCTTCAGCAGAACACGTTGTTTTGTGCTCATAGTCCAGCGGAATAAATAGTACGTCTGCTTTTCATTGCTTTTGTTTGAAGTTTAGAGTAGATGCACTCAGGCCTCACAAAGGGCCTGGCTGTAGTTTCATGTCCAGGTATAGGGAGAAAAAGGGAAGAAGCCCTAGGGTAGAAGTGAGGTGAGCTTTTTCTTCACATTGGCTGCATCCAGTCCACGTAACAAGAGATATAAACCACCAAGACATTCACACATGTAAAAGCCATAAGCCCTTTCAGAGCAAAACATCAGGATGTCACTCTGCCTCCTCTGTCTCTCTTTCTCCCCATCGAGACCTGTGCCAAATAGTGTTTTAAACATTCATTGTGTTTGGTTGGATCCATCTGGAGTACCAGATGGTTAGAGTATATTGCATCAGTATGCAGATGGTGTCAGGTAGGCTTTCAGTCATGGAAAAGTGTACTCAATTGGCTTTAAAATAACTTGGGGTTCTCAAACTTGGTCACATCAACGACCCCCCAAATACATCAGCATTATTTTGTCTCATGGAGCCCTATCTGACAAGATTTATGTTGTTAAATATTAATTGGTACCCAGTTACACATTGTAGGTGAGGTGAAACAGAGCAGATGGTCAAATCACTCAAGTCATTTAATTTATATAGCACGTGTAAATACAACAAACAGATTGCCCAAAGTACTTTGCAGTAAAATCCATAAAAACAATAAAAAGCAATTAAAACAACAACAGAGAGAAAAAGATCAAACATAATAGCAAGTGGGAAGGAAGACCCCAATCAAAGGGCAAAGGTTGACTCATCTAGCTGTCAAAGACCAGTGAGTACATCTTCAGGTGGGAAACCTATCAGCAAAATACTCATCCTTAGTTTCATTAACTTCTATAAGCAATAGACTAATAGTGAAATTAAGAACTTCTGCCCCTGATTATCTTAATGTACTGACACCCTGTCTCTAATACTATTTGAGATCTACCACCACCAGGATTGCCCTGGTATCCCTAGTAAAAATGAAATGCACTTAAGTGTACCAATATAAAAGAACAGGAATAAGTGCATTTAAAGCACATTAATATATTAAACACTAAATTCAAATATGAAAAAAGTGTATTTATGTGGTGTTTTAATGTTGTGTCTTAAAGTATACTTTAATCAAGTTGTATTTAAATAGTAGTACAATTAAAACATTAATATGCAGTACGTTTTAAGTTGTACTTTAATGGATTCATTAAAAGTGTATTACTTGTTAGTACCAAAATGTGTACAGCAAGTGCAATACCTTTAAGCATGCTTTAATCATTTTACATAAAAGTATGCTATAAGCGCACATAAATACATTACTCTGAAGTGGGGCCATAAATGCTCTTTGTGTATTTCAAATTAGCTTTTTTTTTCTCACTGCAAGATAATTAAAAATAGGATTAGAACACAATCAAAGCTGATTTAAATAAATGAGGGATATGATTTTAAAAGTATACTTAAGTATGCTATAGCTATTTCACTTTAAGGAAAGTAAAGTGCACTCAGTACATCTTAAGTATATATTAAATACTGCTTAAATATATTAAAGGATAATTCTGGTATTTTTTAACCTGGGCCCCATTTTTAACCATGAAACCATGGCTGTAACGTAATCCAATGGGGCAACCTCCCTGCGTCTAAGTACATCCTCTTAAACTGCTTGTTTTGCCACTGACAGGCTCTGGTTATTATTAGAAGTGTTTGACATCATTGTGGAAGCATCCCTTCAGAGACAAATGTGTGTAACAGAAGTCTCGCTCAAGGAGAAGCCTCACTCTGAAATCTTGCGGGAGGTGAGTTGTTGCAGGAAGACAACAGTGTAAACATGAGAGAGTCGTCCAGGGAAGAATGGAAACGATACAGAGTTGGAGTCATAGAAAGTGTAGCTTAGTGTTATCTAAAGACTAAATAAACAGTGGTTCGTGTTTGCACATTTCTGAATTGTGCTAACAGAATGTCACACCACACTTCGCGCAGCTTTCATAGACTACCGTTGTTGGATTGGGACACGCTGAAGCTGTGGCAAGTTGCGCTACAAATGGATGCTAACACTCCTGTCCAGACACTGCACCTTGCAGACCACCAGGTCTGCAGTGACTATTTGGATTATTTGGATCACTACTGCCAGCCAAAGAAGAGAAGAGGTCCTATACCAATGCACTTTGCCTATAGAAAAACACTGTTCCAAGAGTGGAGAGACCTGCTGCAGACAGGGTGAAGGTAAAGCGCAATGAGTGCCAGAGCTTTCCATAATGTTGTCAGACACTTAGAATATTAATCTGAGCCTGTCAGTGGCAAAAGCAAACACTTTTAGTGCACATACTTGCCCCAGACAGGTTGCCCCACTGGATTATGTTACAGCCATGTTTTGTGGTTGCTAGTTAGAGCGTCATCGCTCAATACTGGACCAATTCCAAAACTATTTGTGCCCATTAATCCTTTAGACCCAAATACAGGGGAAAATAGGGTCCTGGTTCAAAAATACCAGAATTATCCTTTAAGTATAAAAAAGTATATCAAAAATAATGTGCTTTGATTATGTTAAACGTTTGTGCTCGTACAAGTACACTTAGTATACTTAAATAAAGTGTATTAAAATATATCATTTTTTTCACCTGGGTTATCTCTGTTTAAAAGGAGCAGTAGGCTACAAACTCATTCACAGTTTTAGGGAATGTGAACAGGAGAAGCTCTAAGAACCACGAAACACGAGACAAAGTTCAGCTGAAGGTCTTGCACTGAGAACGCTTCTCCTGTCATCACCCTGCCTCGCAAGAAAAAATTCTATTTCTTACCAAGTATACTGCCGCTTTAAAAGGTTTACATCCCAAGATGTCTCAGGCATTATTGAAAAGCCAACTACAGGCTTTGTGCCACAAAGCAAGAACAACTATTTACTTTATATAGACACTGTGTCCACACACACACGCCTGGAGGAGATCTGCACTCTACTGAGTTCACTCTTCTAGTTGCTAATTGTTGTTGTGCTGCACAGGAGGCCCTCCAATAAAGATGTTTTTTGGTCTAATTGGAAGAACTTCTGTATTCTTATTTGACTTTATTAAGATGAGAAACCCCAACTATGACGTATTCATTGAAGTTTGTACTTAGATTTTAAACACTAAAACAGTAAAATTTCATCAGAGTCTTTGTTAAATTTCTTTGATCAAGGATGATAAAATGTTTGCTCATTAATAAATAATGCTGTCTCTCTAAATTGCTAAAAGGCACCACAAGCACATCCTGGAATGATGAATGCCAATTCTATTTATTGTTTAACTGAAGAGAGCTGGGCTGAGGACTCTAGTTGAGCCAGTCCAGGAGGAGCTCCACCTCTGTCTCCAGGTGGTTCTGGATCTGCTGCCCAGCCACTCTGGACTCTGGTACACCTCCTCTTCCAGGGAGAAGATGGTGTCCAGAAAGTCCAGCAAACGCTCCTGAGGACAAACAGTGAAGCACAACACTCTGAAATGAAACTCAGGAGATGTTTCTATGATTCTGCAGACTGAATCAGGCGAATGCTGAGACAGAAAGGTGCCAGACGCTCACAGTGGATCCCAGCACAGAGCGGCCACTTTGGCAGCAAGGTCCACTGTGCCTCTGTCCTGCTGGTGAGCGCTGTAAGAGATGAGACTTAATTAAGAGCTGAGTTCTCAGGAAATTCAA
>OMKZ01017508.1:0-15666 GCA_900302535.1 Neoniphon sammara
ACTTATCCATCAAAAAACCATGCAGGGATGAGAGCACTTCCTCGCTGTCTCCCTCCTCGCATGCACACACACACACACACACACACACACACACACACACACACACACACACACGCACACTCACATGCACACATGGACACACGCGCCCGTGCATGCACACACAGACGCACACACAAGCACACAGCCTTCATATTTCATTTCGATCATCAGCAACAACTGCCTCCAAGAGGAAATCTCTGGCTGAATCCCATCCCTTTTCAGCTGAACACAATAATAATGTATTTTCCTCATAATGAAGTGACTGCAACCCCCCATGGGGCTAATGTTCACAACACAGAGACAGACTAAAAGCACAAGAGGGGGGAACAGCAATTCAAGTGTAAACTAAAAAACACCCTGGAGCTAGAGACTGTCACAGAGACACTTAAGGCAAGTGTCTGGGTGCACTGCAAAAAAAAAAAAAAAAAAAAAAGTATGAATGCATCTCAAGGAACTTAACCCATGAACCAGAGGAAAGATTCTTATAATAACATGGAAGAATATTTTATAAGATCTAAAACCAAAGGAGCTGACTGTGCAGTGGCAGGTATATTTAATATTTGATTACTTTCACACTGCCCGAATCTCAAACGCACTGAGCCAAATAAATCTCAAGCCTGGTGTGTCCTAAAGATGTAAATATAATCTATATTATTGGTGAGGCCTGACAATCTGCCTGCACACTGCTGAAGGCCTGCCAGTAGTACAATGACAGATTTACTTGTTTGACAATAAGCTATATAATCAATAGAAAAAATAACCCACACTCAGCCATTTGGAGCACAAAATCGAACGATCATGGGGGCAAGATAGAGAAGGTACAGTGCATTGTTGATGCTTTCATCAAGCAAATCCAAATGGAAAAGGCAGACACCTATGGGGACTGAGCACCACCCAGTGGCTGATAACATTCCCTGTTAAAGCTTCCATATTGGATACTGACAGGAACTGACTTGGCATGACCTATATAACCGACTATATTTTCAAAGGCTGTTGAGTGAAATATGAATTGCCTCCAGAAAGACGTTTAGTGTTATGGTTTTTCTATAGCTAAAATACAATTCAATAAAAGTCAGACTTTTAAAGGTTTCAAGCGAATTAACAAGAAATGTAGTTTTCTCATTAGAATGATGTATTATACTTCCTTAAGTGTCAGCAGTGGGCCCAGAGCTGTGTTATTTCTCCATGGTAACTCACAAAAACACACACATTGCTACATCAACTCAAAAAATACACATTGCACACTTATTCAGAACAATGCTGGAATTCCTATACTATTGATTTTAACCAAAAGGCTATTTGTCATGTCTACTCACTTACTGCACATCTACTGTGTACTCTACTTGTGTATCAGTGTGTGTTTTTTCATCAAGATCCGCTCACTGATTGATTGTTTGCACCTGTGTCATGACCTTATTTACTTCCTCTCAAGCTGTGAGTCTCTAGCAGCCTTGAATGACTGAAACGTTTGCTTTTTAACCTCACACTGTGCAGTGGAGCACTTTTTCACTGCCAAATGGAATAAATTCATGGGTAATTGCGCTCGGCATCATGGCCCTCCTGTAATTTTATACTTGTTGTTTCCTAGAACTTGCTCTTATTGCACGATTTTATATCTGATTATTGCAGGGCTGCGGTGCACATTCTGACTGGCCTTGCTGTTGTGTCGTAGGCTAATGTTAGCAAACTACAGACCTTTTCCACAGCAGCCATTTTGACATGAAATAGTGGCTAAACACAGGTGTTACTAATCACATTAAGGTTCTGCACCTAAATGGAACAGAGCCTTAATTGATGTAATTAGTATCACCTGTGTTAACCTGCTATTTCATGTCAAAATGGCTGCTGTGAAAAGGTCTATTGGGCCACCCTGGTGTATCACCGTTTAAAGTGCGTACCACATTATTACACGGCAGTGCAGGTTTGATTCCAACCCATGCAGGTCATCCCCTCTCTCTTCCTGGTTTTCTTTCCTGGTCTATCTCTACTGTTACTGTTGAATAAAGCAGATGCCAAAAAATAATCTTAGAAATGTTATTAAGCTAGCTACATATACAGAAGGAAGGAAGTTCAGTAGCAACTAGTGACACCCAGTGTCAAAACGATGTTACCACTGTTAATAATAATACGTAACAATAATATCGTTAACCTCCTACTAAATTACTGACCTCCACCTGCTGCAGACAGGTAAAAGTGAAGCAAGATACAGTCCTTCAGTCCAGGTATCAACAACAGGTGTGTGCCTCTGCTAGCTAGCTGCTTTCCTGGGTTGGTGTGACGACTTACAGCTTTCTCAGGTCCCATAGTGGGTAAATTTAAGAAATATGTCCTTGAAAAAGACACTGAATACTATATCACATCTAGGGGTGCTGACCTGTAGATGAACCTGGTCCCTGCTCTAATAAATCCCTCTTTCACATTTCAAAGCTATTCCAGTGATTCAAACTATTGAACCTACTAATACTTCTACTACTTGTATAACCACTAGGCTACTGCCGCCCCTTAGAAATCAATAAACTAAATATATTAATGCGATCAATATAAAGTATAACACAGAGTAGCCTACATGCTCCAATATCTAGACCAGACAGCCCTCTTGCTCCGTACACACACACACACACACACACACCACTTAAACCTAATGATGACATGGATGATGCAGAAGAGGGTGTCTGCGGTGAGAACCAGCGGGTGTGACTACAGGCAGTGGTATGAGCAGAGAAATGAACGAATGATGAATAATTGAAGAGTAATGATGAATAATGATTGGGTGAAAAGACGTACACACGCACACATTCGTATTCACACAATTATACACATACATGAACACAGACATACATAATTATACAATATTGCACTTTTTTCTTGTAATAAGGCATGCAGAGAGAGAGAGGGAGAGAGAAAGAGAGAGAGAGCTTCCTCTGTCCCCTCTGGTGTGTGCAACTTCATTAAGAGGAAGTCATAGGTGGCTGCAGGGGGTGTGAGGAAACGCTATCTCTCATTTCTCACTCCAAAAAAAAAAAGAAAAGAAAAAAAGAAAAAGTTCAGCTTTTAGGACATCGCAGAGTGGGAGATTGCTCAGCCTGAAATTGCATTATTCGAAGGTTAGAATAAGTTTTCGAGCATTTATTCTCCAACTGAAAACATAAAATGTAATCAATGAAATCAACATTGACAGCTCCACTACATTTATCTTAATGTCACTTAACAGGTCAATTGTCTTCATATACATTTTTGTGCAACTTCATTCTCTGTCTGGTTCATGACTGTAACACAAATTAATACAAACAAGATGAAAAACAGGAAAACTCTGATAATTTATTATTTTACTGTCAGCTAGATGCACACTCAGGGTCAAAGGCCACTCTTATTTACACTCATTTACATTTGTTTTGCTTGGATTCAGTCATGTTTTGGCTTTATTTAGATAATGTTAACACAGTGTCAAACTCTAATATGTGTAAGGATATTAAGCGATATTTTTTGTATTGTATATCTTACATTGTCGTGCACTGAATGTGAGGAGGTGTACGGTGTGTTCTGGTATATATTTATGTTATTTTATTTATTATTATGTTTAGATAAGATTAAGCCAAAGGAGAGTCACATTTTTTTATACTAAATTTTGCCTTCTATATACCAGTCAAAGCTGATATAGCTGGTACTATTAAGTCCACTACCTGTTCCCTGTGTATCAAAGAGAGCTTTCCATTCAGAAGGCCTCAATACACTGGTACAGATTATTCCTGTTACTGCTGGATTCTGATTTGGACTCACGCGACATAAATGTCAGATCCTGGGTGTTGCAATTCCTCAAGTGCCAGGGTTTGGTGACTAATGACTCTGTGAGTTATGATTGCAGGCTTTTGCTGACGCGCTTGGAACATTTTCAGTGAGAGTAAATGTTAGAGTGCATCTCCCCCCGTCTCTCCCTGGATATTAGCAACAGCAGCTGTTTGTTTGTTTTAGCGACTGTTGCATTGCAAGATGCAAAAGAAACCACTTCCCATTCCCACAGTGTGACTGACGTGACACAGTTTGGACACCGCTTAAGGTCTGGCTTTGCATGTCGTGTGCTGAAGACATAAAGGCAAAGAGAAGCAAAGGAAAAGTGGCAGTTTTGATTCAGGAAGATAACAAAAGTGTGATGCAACACAGGCAGGGAAGGGATAGGAAAGGATACAGCACACCAAAAGATGCTCCCATTGAGATGCATTGATTGTGTTGTGTTTTGCATGAGTGTGTATGCATGTGTTGATTTAAGTGAACTTGAAATCCCAGATGTGTGAGAGTCGATATGAGAGTGTGCTGTGACAATTGTTGATGTCATGGCGGCGTATTGGTTTCATTGCTGTTTCACATTGTGTCTGATCAACGTATCTGTATTGTCTTTTTAAGTGTTTGTGCTTTTAGCTACACTGTCCTGTGTATTTTATTACATTAAAATAAAAATTAAAAATAACTAAATAAAAAGCCATCTGACATGCATTCTGGCGTTCTCAAGAGACATGAGGAAAATACGCCTGTTTCTCCTGACTTGTCAGTCCTGCACCAGGCTGCCAGTGAGTCTTTGCCTCAGGGGAGAGGCTGATGTCAAACTGTCCAGCAGCACCAATCTTACCTGTCATCACAGCCTGAGCCTGCAGGTGACCAGTGTAGGAGATATGAAATGTTTGAAACCGAGTGTGCTGAGAGCTTGATAGACTTGCCTGCTGGCTCTGAAAATTTAAAAGCCATCAAAAGTTCTCGGGATTCGGGTTTAAAATCTGCCAGTCGTACGATAGATGGGTGCTTTTAGCTTTACAGGTTGAAAGCTATTGTGGGCTGGATTACGTTTCTTTGTGTGATATTTTCTGCTTAATTTCTAGAGGTGTCTTTATCAGATGTGGGACAAAGATCAGCACTGCAAAATTAATGAATTGAGTGTTTATATCTGTGTAGCCCCCACTTCCATTTCATTATTTTGTGTTTTTGCACACAGTATAACTTGGACTCTAATGTTTTCAGGTACACAATAAATATGATTATTTTTGCATTACTGGTGGCTCCCTTCTTTATTTTGATTATTTCCTGCCCCTTGACTTGCCTATTCCACACTGTTGCAGGAATTTATGATTTCCAGTGAGAAGGTATGAGGCAAAATTATGTGTATCCCATGTAAGAATTGCTCAAAAGAAGAAATATTCAGGTATGTTATGCGAAGTTAGTTACTGTACAATTCTGCAGTTTGTTGATCATTAACGTTTGGAGGGGAAGCTGACACTTCCTATCCAGCCAGGTTCCCACTCTGTCACTTCCTCCATATTTACCTGCGGTTTGGTAATAACAGCAGCTGCCTTCCTCGTACCTGTTAGACGCAAGTGACGGCGACATTTACTTAAAACATGCTGCTGTGGTCTTTTCTCCTCTTCTTTATGTATGTGAGGTCAGGTAAGGCCATTTCTTTTTACCAAATGAAACAACAGAATATAGGAAATAAATCTTAAATTTAGAAATACCAACACTTGCCTTTTATGTCAAGGAAAATATGTCTGGATGAAAACATGGCAAATCTCTGCTCTGTTTTTCAGGTTCGACCTTCACATATTTGTCCTATACAACCGTCATGGCCTCTACTGAGACTGTTCTGACCATTTCTGGAACTCGAGAGGTGGTAGCAGGTCAGATAACAAACCTGAGGTGCTACGGCCCACGTGCCGTAGCTTGGTACCGCTGGAACCAGACAGCAGGGAAATTCGATGTGGTGAGCTCAAACTTTATGCTAGCTCTCAATGCCACTGTTGAAGACTCAGGGGAATACATGTGCTGCGATCAGCCCTTTAAAACATCATACAGTGTTTTCATTCAACTGACTGTAGTGGGTAAGTGCTTGTGATTTTCCAGTCCGGTCCCATCAAATGAAATTAGCAGTGAAAATCTCAAGTGTAATCTTTTCAAACAATATGCAATTATTTCATCTCTACCCTTTCTTTCCTCCTTCAGTCATCCTTTTTTTCCCTCGTGTCTCCTTTTCCTCTTCCCCAGAAAGGTTATCTGCTGTACAAGTGGTGGCCACACCAGCGCACCCAATCGTGACAGAGAGTCAAGGAGTCACCTTGCATTGCAGCGCCTCCACCCTGCCCTCGTCTGTCACTTGGTCCTGGTCCAGACTGGGGAAGGACGGGAAGTGGCAAACGGTGGGCACAAGTCAGGATCTGGCCCTCAACAAGGCAGAGCAGTGTGGGCAGTACCGGTGCCAGGCTCTGAGTGTGAAACATGGGATATGGCAAATGAAGGAGAGCCTTAACTATACAGTCTATATCATCGCCCTGCCTGCAACAGGTTGGTGGCCGGTTTTCATCCACTGCATATATGTAAACTGTATATGAATTTTTCAAAGGACTACACTGACTTTTGTGGAGTGTGGTGCATTAGTCGCCTTACCTCAGACTGGCACCAAAATCATCTCTGTGACTCTGGTGGATAGCTCTCAACGGTTTAGTGTGCAGTATGTTCAAATAATCACAGGAAACTCGCATCATCCTAAAAGTGACAAAATGAGGACTTGCAGGAGCTGTAAGGTTGAATGGTTCATTTAAGTCACACACATGTAAACTGGAGAGGCGTCTTTAACATGACAGCCCCTCTGGAGTGATGGGGTCAAAATGCTCCCCCTGCCAAAAATTTTCAGCATTTTTTTTTTTATTTTAATGCATCTTCCAGAGAATTTTAACTTGATTTTAAGGTTTTAAGCATGACCTCAGCGTTCTCTGTTTCTATTTTTGTTTAATTTTACTTTTAATTTTTTGTATGTGAAATTTTACTGCCAGAACCCAATTTCTTCAGGTGTTTTTTATTATTTATCTTCCTACCAACATATTCAGAAGGCAACCTTGCAGTTCCCAGGCTCAGATTAAACTGTCTGCACTTTTCATTTTTGCATTTTTTCCATTTTTAAATAGATGCTGTGATAAGCCAGTACAAACTTTGGTGTTAGTGGTCAATCTAATGTGACCACTTGCTAGATTGTTCCTATTGCTGTAGAGCCACCATTGGTATTGCTCAGTTTTTTTTTTTGTTTTTTTTTTTTTTTGTTTTTTTAGAGATTGAAGGGGGAAAATGAACCAGAAAATGCAATCTGTCTTCAAATTCAACTACATTACCAGAATACCATTCTGGTCCAGTGAAACTCCTGTTTAGGGGACTGATACAGTAAATAACACACAATCTTTTTTACTTTGGCAGAAGCTTCTGCAAGACTTGGAGCAACTTATTTTGTCTACACAGGAAGTAAACTAATTTATCCAGACAGCTAAAGTTCTTTGCTCTATTGATTCATAGCAGACTTCACCAATGATGACAACAGGCCAGGGAATGACAAGCAGTTGCAGCTTTAGATTATTAAAAGGTTTACCTTCACACTTTTAAAGATAACTCAGTGGCCTATGATTGTCTGAGGCATTTTATGCTACAGTGTCAGCATGAACATTGGACACAGCTATCTGCCAGAGACACAGACAGGATTTTTCTATCAATTGTTTCACCGATGGACCAAACTCCACAAAGTCAGTGTAGTCCTTTAATGCATAATATCATGCTAATTACCTTTTTAAGTGTTTATGATTTTGCTGTGATATAAAGCAATTTTTTCATTTCAGTTCTGTTCCTTTCTCTACTCACTGCAGTTGGTGAGAAGTTGGGAGTAGCTGCCTTCTCTTTTTCTCTCCTGGCCTTGATCATTCTCTCCGTCATTCTGGTCTGGCTGATGAGGCATAGAGCCAGTGACACAGCAGCTCTACAGGCCCTGAGCACCGCTCCTACCTCGGCTAAAGGTGAGGAACGCACACCACATTTCCTGTTAGTTATAAGTTACGGTTTCATAAAGGATCTGTAATATGAAGTGAATGTTTTTCTATGGGCCATTACAATTTGATTTTTTTAATTCAAAGGTTTTGCTGGACCTGGGAAGACACCAAAGTAAGTCTTTGAAGGACAAACCGATAGATAGAAATTGTCGCCGATGATTTTTATATTGGTGTTTGCATTTTATATTCTCACCTGCTGACAAACAGACAGACAAGTGAACTATGTGTATAACATCAGCAGGCTCAATATCCTGACTTTTTTTTCTTTTTTTTTTTTAAATACACTAGGGGAGCTCTGCCAAAGAGTGAAGGTGACGGAGAGGTGTACATCAATTACAGTACCAACCAAGCCTACACTGATCTGGAACCTGCCTATATGACGGGGGATGATGTGTATTCAACCCTATCCTGAACAGTCTGGAAAGGTGGAGACATGTTATAAAAAAAGAGAAAAAAATGACATAAGAACATTTTGTTCACTGTAAAATTAGGTAAGATAATGTTTGCAAATCATCCACAGCATTTCATTTGACCTGTTAGGATTAGCAGATGCCACATATGCCAACATACGAAGTACCTTGGCACTCCTTATTTTGGTATGATTTGGTAGGATTTGGTATAATTCACTGTAACTTTAAAATTTATTTGACACAATCTGAATTGTTCTGTAAAAACCAACCCATCTAGAATTGTAGGTAGGACAAATAAAAATAAGATTTTGCACAAATTCTATTTGGACCCAGGTCTGATCACCACATGAAATGTAACTCATCCCTCTCTCTCTTTGCATGTGTGTATGTGTTATTAATGAAAATTGATTTGTACTTTGCTATATCTTCCTCTGTTCCCTCATCTGTACTTGTTTGTGGTTGTGAACACAAACATGCATGTGCTCTCTCTCTCTCTCTTTTTCTCTCTCTCTCTCTCTTTCTCTCTCTCTCTCAGTCCTTCTATGTCTGTGAGTGTGGGAGGGTTATTTTGTTCAATTGTTCTTTAACCTTTATCATCACAAACACAGCGAATTAAACAAATAACTTAAATGAGACCATATGTGGCACATTCTTCTCATGTAAATGTTAAAAACACATTCTCACTGTCACGTGATTCCATGGTGTGGGTTAAACAAACTCAGCATGTGCACAGTAAAGCCAGTAGTTCCAGAATAGGCCATCTACTTCCCATCACATCACATCACATAGAATCCCACTATTTGATTTCAATACAGTATAAACAGAATTGGTCATTATAAATAAAAAAAAATAAACAACACAAAGCTAAATTGTAATGGCAGGCATTGGCTAAGACATACCAAGATACAAATCCATATTTAGATGGCTGTATCATGATACTTCTTCTTTCACATGAAATACTCATTAAGTGCCCTGATATTGTGGGTTTTTTAATGTAAGAAAGAGGAGCAATGTCACAATACTGGACATCAGAGGGGAAATAAGGCCTTAACCTTATGACTTGTGTCTCACAGCACTGGTTAAAACTTGTCTAGGGAAAGCCAAGAAAATGTGACTTAATTCGTAGGAAACAAAAGCCATGTTATCACAGATTTTGTTGATACTATCTCAGGCAGTGGGGTAATAGCAGCAGACAAGGCAGGGATTGTGCTTAGGAGGAGTGTGTACACATTGATCCTTCTATGTGTCCCAGTTAGTCAGAAAAGTGACTATAAATATCTAAATATCCCAAAAAAGATGGTTATGCTTTATATGTCTGTGTATACCCTTGACTGCACTAACGATCTCAGTGTTCTGCCTTATATCCTGGTTCATAGTTTGATATTCTTTGGGACTGTTTTGCTGAGAGTCATACAAATGTGTACTTCTGCATGCAAAACTTCTGCTTTTCAACTTGTATCTCACACAGGAAGAACAAAAGACCTGACGCAATTCAAACCGCACCTCTGACTCGAAGATAAAGTGTAACAATGGTGTGAGAAACAAAATACAGTTTATTATTAAGACACAGAGAAGTTAGAGAGTGATCAACACAACGTTACAGTTAGAAAACAAGCAGCAAAATGATCAAACCTGGAATGGACGCTATTTAAAAATGTATTAGCAACACTGGAAAGCCACCTGCAGCTCCAGAGGTGCAACAAAATACTTTTACACTCTTTTAAACTCTAATTCTTCATAAGTGGCCAAATGAGAGAAGCGAGGTAGAATCTTTTACACAAAAGGATGTCTATGTTTTTATATATATAAAAAAATTGAAAAATATTACATGTTTTCAGATTAATTTCACTGGAGCTATTGATGCTCGCTGTGCAGTCTATGGCTGTGGTTCTTGCTTTCCAAGGATATCTGAGTAGTGGTCGTGTGTGAACACGCCTCTCCCTTTGCCATCTTCTTCATGTGGGCCGTGATGAACTTTCTAAACTTCCTCGTGGCAAAACAGTAAACAATAGGATCCAAGATGCAGTTGAGGCCCATGAGAAGCAAGGTGATCTGATGTGCGTCGTTGAGGGCCTGGCGCGTCTCAAAGCTCCAGTCCGTGCTGCCCCAGCCCTGTTTGATCTCCAGCACTGCCAGCGTCCAGGCACCTTGGATTACGTGGTGGGGGAGGAAGCACAAGACGAACACTCCCACCACGGCGCACAACATCCGAAGAGCCCTCCGTTTCACTCCTCTGGGCTTCTTGGATGTGGAGTGCTTGCTGCTTTCGCTCCTACTGGACATAACTGTTCCAGACCTGAGCATTGACTGAGTAGGAGACTGAGCCAACAAGGCGCGAGCAGTGAGGAGGTTACAAACCACCACGAGGAAAAAGACTACAAAAAACATAGCAATGATCGCGAAATGCGTGGCTGCCACGACTTGCTTCTCCCCATCGCTTCCCCTGTGGTACCCTTCAAAGCAGCGTGTCACATTATTCTCGTCAACGTTTGTCCCCGGAGACACCAGAGACGGAATGGACATCGCCACCGTCATCGCCCAGATGGTGAGGGTCACTGTGATGCCACGACACCTGTGATCAGAAGAGGCGGCGTTGAGAGGCTGTGTGACGGCCCAGTAGCGGTTGATGCTGATGGCTCCAAGGAAGAGGATGGAGCAGTAGGTGTTGATGAAGAACATCGAGCCGGTCAGTCGGCACAGCACATCTGAGTAGACCCAGTCACCATGACGACTGTAATAGCCGATCCAGAAAGGGAGAGCACACACGAACAGAAGATCAGCTATGCTCAAATTCGTCATGTAGATACGGATCTCTCCCATGGCCTTGGCTTCACGGAGGCGGCGGAGGACATACAGCACATAGAAGTTGGCGAGGAAGCCCAGGATGAAGATGATGCCATAGCATGCTGGGAAGAGTTTATAACGAAACTCAGAGTCCAGGAAGGTGGAGTCAGTGGCAGCTGTAGACCCAGCAGTGAAGCTTTCTGTTACACCGAGGGACGCCGATGTCACCTCTGCAGCGTCAGTAGAGTCAGCAGGTGAAGTTAGCATTTCTGTCTGCAGAGTAAAGAGAGGTCACATATAGTCAAAATAAACACCAATGTAATGTCACATTACGATGCAAAGCATTCTGGAGCTGCTGTAAGTCAAATCAAGCCAAGTCAAGTTTATTTGTGCAGCGTCTACACACACAAAAGTTTCAAAGGGCTTCACAACAACTATGTCATGAAACAATAAATGAAAAAGACCAAATCTTAGACCCTAACTGAGAGCGAGGAAGAATTCCCATGAAATATCGTTGGGGGGGAAAAAAAGCGGAAGAAACCTTTAGAAGAACCTCACAAAAACGGATCCCCCACGCAGGAAAGGAAGCAATGAGGTGTTACAAGCAGGCAGACCAAGATTAAATGCTGATAACAAAATAGAATACAAAATATGCATGGAATAAATGCCTGGATCTAGTGTGGGGCATCAAGGGCAACTCCAACATACTGGACTGTGTGTGTGGAGTGATGTGTGGAGGCTTTGCCATTTCATGGCATGGCATCAATCCAATAATCCCTCATGGAGCTAAAAAAAAAAAATACCGAATCATCTCTATTGTATTGGATATGAATAATCGCCTTTATGCCATGACACATTTCTTTCTCAGTGGGATCTATGTCTTCCAGGATGATAATACTCCAAGTTGAGAAATATTGCAATGATGTTCGCAAGAGGCAGAGGCTTTTTCAGTCATCAGATATAATCTCAATAGGAGATACTCGAGTGGAGCCTGAGACCATTACCACCAACATCATAAGGATGAAGAGCACAGATGATCCATCAGAGTTAATTCTAAAAGTGATGAGCACTGATATTAACCCTGACCTCTATGACCTGATATGAATGGAATAGAGGCTGTGCCAGGGAAATCAATCAAAATCAAACTAAGTGTGAGCAGCATAATTTTAACAATTACCTCTGGGCTTATGAGGCAAAGAAGTTACTTTGACTTGACTTATTTTTATCCTCTCTTACATCACTTATAATCCCCGAGGGGAATATTACTTGGCCAATATCCACATATGATACAATATAGAGGATAATGTCAAAATCAAAAGAGAAACTCAAAGGCTTGAAGCAAATATCACCATGACCTTAAGTGCACCACATTTGTTGCTCAATCCTTGGACAACTACCTATAATAAAGTAATTTGAAGACCCATGTATTGTAGATTCAATATCAAAACCAAAACTACAACGGCATGCGGGAATGTTCTTGTGGGCCTCCAAGTTGTTTTGCAACTTTGGCTTCGTCACATGTTTTTAAGTAATTTGATCAGTCATTACGTCTGTTTTTCTACAACTCAGGATGAGATGTGAGAGAAAAAAAGTACAACTATATGACGTATAGCATTTAGTGTTAGAAAGTTTATTATGTACAGTGACATATTGGAATAGAATAGAATAGAATAGAATAGAATAGAAAAATCTGGGTCACTCATGTTCTGTGTTCATTTCTAGTTAACCTGTCTTATCATTTTCATGCTGATAAGGAGACCAGGTGATTTGCAGCTTTACACACCCACATACTGTGCAATCCACATTTCCCAGTGATGAGTATCCTTAACACAGGGTCAGAGGGAGTGACTTTAAAAGTGAAATATTACAAAGTGTGGTTGATGGATATGATGAAATGTACACATTGAAAATGTATTTTAAAAAAGTACTACGTCTCAGACTTCTGTCCTCTATCTTAAAACATCCACAGGTCACTGTTAAAGGTGAAATGCTGTCAAATGAAATGAAAGAGCTACAGATGCTGATGGGTTCGTTTGCCTGCCGGGAGCTGGGGATCGCTGTGGGCGTGAGGCAGACAAAGTACTATTGATGAATCAGTTACACTCAGCTTAGTCCTTTATGCCGGGCTCTTTTTCATGATGGTGAAAAATCCCCAATCACGTTTTTGCACATTAATGAGGTTTAAAATCAAGGACGATCGTATCTTACTCATGCACTGTTAGTACAAATTAGATGGTCAGAGGAGTTTCCTCTCCTGGTCTTCATGTTTCTGAACATTACTTTGAGTAAATGAGTCATCCTTGTTGGGAAACCTGGTGTGGAGCAACTCATGCTCACAATAGACACATACAGGACACATTGTCTCTTGACTGAATTATGTGCAGACTGTAAGTGACTTGGTTACTCAAACTCAGTAACATACTCAATTACTTCTATTTACTTTTGGATCTTTTGGATTTTTTTAACTGATATAATATGAATTAAATTTAGAGTTCATTCGACTATACAGACTCAAGTTTGAATAGTCCTATCATCACCCATTGAGATATGTAAATGATGTTCTTGTGACCTTATTTTAAAAATCAAAACATCTATTCCCCTCTGAATGTCACTGTGTAGCCCAACAAGCATATTCACCCCTTACAATGAAATCAATGAACTGCAGCAGCCTATTGTGAAGGGAGGTATTGAAACAGACAGCAAAAACTAGACAAAGAACTTACCATGATGTACAGATGAATCCGATTGAATTGTCCAGAAAACCTCAAGATGTTTTGTGTGAACCTTAACTGACTTGCAGCCACCGACTGTGCTCAGGACCACACGTACTCAGATCCCACAGTCAGATGTCTTCTTCCTGTAAGACATGTCCAAGCCTGTTCAATTTTCTCATTCATGGCAAAATGAAAGAGCAACAAAGGTGACAGCGGTTGTAATGTCATACTCTCAGAAAGGATTTATTCATTTTTAATACATGTGTGTCTTATTTGGGGCAACACGTGTTTGTATTATACACAGCATATGTTGAAGACTATGCATTGTAACTTAAACGATGTTATTCATAACATATTATGACATTTTAATGTGTTACTTTTTATAAAGTAATTAGTTTCTTTCCTTTGCTGTTTCCTTTTTAGAGTAATATGAGAAAGTTATTTGTTATTGAAAGTAATTCATGTGAGTATTCTTGTCGATGTTCCCAATGCTCACTTTCAAATACATGGATACTGGATTATAATAACACTGGATAAGAGGAAGGGAAAAACTCATATGTTAAGATACTAGTTATCCAAAGTAGTCTGAGTACTTAAGCACATAGCAAAGAGAGGAATTACTTCAACATTTGCTCTGTTTTGCACTTTATACTGAGTTCTAATTAATAATGTGGTAAAAATTGTAGATCAGGTCAAAGCTAAAACACCCATCAACTTAGCAATAACTTTGGAATATTCCTTTAGCCAATACATGTATGTGGTTAAAGCTTATAAAACTAATTTGTTCTCTTGTCTTTTGATTTGGAGTTAAAATTGGAAATTTAAATGAAACTTTTCTTTTTTTTCAATTGTGGTTTGAAATTCCAATAGTGAACATTTAAAGACAAAATATTGCAAGAGGTATAGCAAGCTTTGGCAATGTAATAACATTTCCATACTAATAAAGACCTTTAAATTGAAATTGTGAACCCTGCCGTGGGGGCTCACATTCTTCTGAGATTAATCAAACCTCGATCTTTTGTTCAGCATGGCTTTATAATGTAGGTGAGTATTTCATATTTTTCATTTCATAGACTTTGTTAGGGCCAATGTATGATGTGCATTACCACATAATAAGAATATAGCTGACAAAACTATTACATTTTAGATGCAAGAATAAGACTTAGCATCAAAACATTGGTTTCAGTGATGGGACTTTGCATCAGTCACATCCACCTAGCATCTTTCAAGGGAGATATAACTTTGCCGTTTCTAGTCACTCTGTGCATGTCACTTTGTTCAGCTGCAGCCCACGCACTGTGCAGATCTCTGCAAACTTAGAGACTGCCCATGTTTTTTATATAAGGCATGACATGTACTGAATCAGTAGCCTACAAAAGACAGACTTTGACATGATACTTCCTGGATCACCGTGTATGAAAACAATAAAACGACATCAATACATTCATACATGTTGGTGCTTACATTTGGAACTGGATATATAGCCTATGTCCCATCAAATCAACAAGAAAGTGGATTTACCCTTAACATTATGGAGGCACGTGGGACAGAGTCAGATTAAAAACAATCAGTAAATTGTAGAACAAAAATTACATCAAAACCTTAATGTCCAGAAAAAGGAACCAGTATTCTGTTCTGTTCTGTTCTGTTCTGTTCTATTCTGTTCTATTCTATTCTATTCTATTCCACCTGTGGTAGAATTAACTCATTCTACAGTCTGGTGACCAGAGGGAGGGACAGGGAGAGAGCTGAAGGAAGACAGGAGAGAAGAGGACAGAGGACAGGGAGGGGGCGACTGGGTTATGAGTTGGTATTGAGACATTTCCGGTCATATGACTGACATATAACTGAAGGGAGGGTGAGTCTAACTGGTGT
>OMKZ01017509.1:0-11867 GCA_900302535.1 Neoniphon sammara
CTCTGGGAGGGATCACCATTTACCCTCTCTCTCTCTCTCTTTCTCCAGAGCTGTCATTCTTAATAGGCCCGTCGTCATGATGGTCCCCCCCTGATGACGACACGCATTGATTGGATGTGGGTAAACAGAAGGAGCAATCACAGCGGTGTGTGTGTGCGTGTGTGTGTGTGTGTGTGTGTGTGTGTGTGTGAGAGAGAGAGAGAGAGAGAGAGAGAGAGAGAGAGAGAGAGAGAGAGAGAGAGAAGGGGGATGTCAGAGGGTAGATAGGAAAACAAGCAACAATGAAAAGGAAACATAAGTGCATAATACAGAAAAAATTGACTGAAGACCATACAGCAGGTGGAATATTATCTGCTTTCTGCATATAAAATATCTATCTATCTATCTATCTATCTATCTATCTATCTATCTATCTATCTATCTATCTATCTATCTATTCTCTAATTTCAAATTTTATTTATATTACCCCATTTTTTTCATCTGTACTGTCTGTTTTTTCTCGTTTTTAGAGGATACGGCAACATTTTGAATCAGTCCTCATCTTAAAGACGCGTCATCAAACAATCAAAATCACCCGAAAAAATAAAATTAAAAAAAGTAAAATTTCACGTCACGATCTCAATCCTATTATTTCACATTTTAAAATACGTTACTTTAACAAGGCAAATTGGGTGCTCTCCGCTGATTTAAGATTATCTGGAAAGGATGAGTTGGGGAGATTGTGCCGCACGGTGCGTTTTAGTGTTGTTGGAGCCCCCGCCACACACATCTCTCTCATCCTCTAAAGTGGTGTCAAATAAAGTCCTCGAAGGTCAAGTCGGGTGGTCAGAGTTAAGATAACAGGCCATTTGACATCAAGCCTGCAGGGTCAACAGCACAGACCACAAGATGGCAACACTGTCTTTAATCAGCTGGACTTCTTGTTCTAAGTTAGATATAGTCTGTCTTGTTATCATGCTGTAGCCTGTCTGTAAGAAATATCAAGTTGTATATCCAGTCTACATGTATATGTCTATATCTTCAAACACTGCTGTTGGGTTTGAATAAAAGTTTTATTTTAACGAATCTCAAAAACAAAACAAGAAAACCCCACAACGCGCGCCTGCACAGCACAGACAAACACCTAATACTCCAAATATAAATTTTTATATGCACGTTGATTTCACGGCACATGCGCAGCGACAGGCAGCGGTTCGCATGCTCTCAGGGTGGGGGCCGTTTCCTCAGCTCTTTGATGTAAGCTGTGTAGCCCATTCTTGCTGTAAAAAGTCACTAAAGACAGATAAGAGGAAAGGATTTCAAACATATGTTCTTTAGGAGGGTTTAACTTGATAAGTGCATTTAGGAATCTCTTTCCAGCCTCTGAGCAAGCTCAGTCGGATACTTCTGATCCATTCTCAGCTCTACTATAGCAAACTGTAAGCATATAGGCCTGCATGAGCGTAGGTTTGCTATGGTAAGGTCCTTAGAGCTTCATTTAGTCTATTTCTTGTTTTTTAGAGTTATAGATCAAGAAAAAGGAAACTATTTGGGAGTCAGATGTCAAACATTCACATCAGTAGAACACTTGGAACCACTGTGCTCTAAATGGTGAACGATGCCATTAATATGACACTGAACAAACAGTATCTTCTTAGTCATCAGTCATTGTTCCAGGTGGATTGGAGCTTATTATATCAAATGATACTAACTCAAATCTGTTTATTCCTGTTGCTCCTGGAAACTGATATATATATATTTTTTTGAATCTGATCCTAAGTCTGCAGCTTAATGCGGAGGATGCTGTGCAGAGAGATGAAGTCATGTGGTCTCAGAGAGAGGAGAGGGAGGCAGGCTGCTGGCTCTGCTGTCCTTGTGCGCCCTCGCCTGTCCAAAAGGGAGAAGAAGTCCCAGCAGCGGCCGCCCCCTCCCCCAACCAGGCGACTGCGGAGTGAGGGAAATTCCTCAACGCTTTCTCCTCCGTCTTTCATCTGGCCTGCACAAGCTAAGGAAAAAAAATCCTCTCCCAACTCTCTCTCTCTCTCTCTCTCTCTCTCTCTCTCTCTCTGTCACCATTGGGATATTTGAAGTTGTTGCTTTTGACACTTTGAAGAAGTGTATGTATGTGTGTGCAGTGCACATTTTCTTTTCAGGTTACAGCATTGCCTTTTGTCTAGAATTTGAAACGTTTTGGTAAACCTTATTTTATAGGGTGCTGTTGCCAAGCAAGCAAGCAAGCGAGTCAGAAATTTAAATCTATTTTGGTAATAATATAGTCTGTTTAAGTGCACTGTTCTGATAAAAAAGAAGTAAAAATCTGTCAAGGCTCAAATTTCTAGTTTAGTTATCAGATTGGTAGCCTGCTAGCTGCACGTTTTTTTCTTCATTGCCTAAAGGCGCAACTACCAGTTATCTTATAGCACCAACACAGATATGCAAGTGACACTTATGTAAATATACTTAAAATGTGTCTTTCTGATTAGTCAGTCTCTAGTGGCATTTAAATTATTGTAACATTTGTATGAAGTTTGCAGACAGAACACAGAACACTCCGCACGGCGGATCAGAGTTAAAAGATCAGAGCCTGTGGACTGTTAATGGAGCAGCACAGCCTGATGGAAATGTACCAGGCCAGAAGCAGAAATAACTTTGCATAGTAGGAACATAAATAATGTCCTCAGTGAGAACGGAAAAGCCTATGTCAGATTTTGCAAAATGACTTTGTCTCGTGCTTTTTTGAAAAAAAAAAAAAAAGCCTACTTTTACTGTATGCACCTGTGAATTTTGGTTGTAGGCTATAGTAGACTACAACTGTGTAATAAAAAATACTGCATGTATGTTGAATTGACAAATTAGAGTATACATATTCACTGGGTGGACGCATATATATCTAGCCAGTAATCTATTCGAAACCGCAATACCACTTTTTAAAGTAAAAATAAAAACATCCTCCGATATAGCTTATGTGGCAGAGTCAGGCTATATCAACAACTGTGCTACTTATTAGTGATCGACTGAACATTTGTCATATTTTTTGCAATCCATGTCTGGTCCGGTTTAGCTTTGTTATTATTCACCCATTTGCTATTTCCAAAACTGGGGTGTAATGATGGGCTACCCTGCAGGACTGTGTGAAGAAGAGCTGAAAATGGCGAGTATTCCAGTGTGTTGCCACTCTCCAGAGGTTATGCAATGGGTCGTAGCCCGGGCAGATGGGATCTTGTGATCTATTTGAAGATAACGCTTAGAGAGGGTATTGCGCAACCCAGAAATGACCTTGCTCGTTTACAGTAGTGCCACTTATATTGTGTGTGTTTTAGATAGTGAAGGACACCGGATGGGCTTGGAAAGCTAGCTTGCTGATTGTAGAACCTTTTTCCTCACTGAAATGTAGGGATGACCATACAATGCATCAGTATTGGCAGTCCATAAATCTTTATACCTGAGCTGGTCTACACCCCTGCAAATTATTCGACTTACTGATGGAAGAAGTAGCAAATTGGACTGCAATTTGTTGTGGCTTTGCACTACTGTCACATTCTGCAGGAGCAGATCAAAGAGGGGGAGCGCCCCCCACGGCAGACATTGCAGAATGCGCCCCTCAGTTTTACTAGCCAGCCCAACTTGAACTTGACCATGGAGTCTGCGCAGTACGCATGTAATCCAATCCTTTGTGCAGGCAGTATAGACCTGCCGGAATATTTGGTTTTTGAGGAAAAATCAGTATCTGATCAGAGCAAGCATGCGTGTGTGTGATGCGTTTTCAGTATGCCATGGACTGAGTCGGACCGCGTTACCTACAAGCCAATGGGAGCTGGAAGAAGATAAAATATAGCCTATATTATCCTGGCCCCTCCCGCTTCTTTGCTTCAACTTGGCCTTGAAACTGAATGACGCAGCTACCCGAGAGTTAACTTGTTGACCTTGGAGTGCAACATGTCTTGGTGACTATGCAGTTGGAAATCTCTCCAGTCTATGCGCTGTAAGACCAATTTTATCACTCTTCCCTCCTCCGTCCTACAGTCCCTCTGCTATAACACGACGGACTTAGGAAGCCACTTAGAACAAGCCGGTATTACCTATTAAAAAAAATCATCATGGGATATCGCTTACCACCAATGCAGCAGTAGCAAGACAACACACCAGGTGCAAAGCCCTAATGTTTCACAAGAGTGCATGTAATTCTTCTGGTAGGCTTTTGCGTCTCTTGCATCTTTTGAGGAAGATGATATTTACAAGTTTGTCTGGTTGCAAATAGGATTTTATTTTTGGAGACACTGCGTGTGGCTGTCTTCTGATCTGTGCATTGTAACTATACATTCGTATAACTATATTCTTTTCGTTCTGTTTTCTCTAAGCATCATAACATGTTGATAGTCGGTTGTTGAATCGCATCACCATGTGCACTCACAGTTTTACTCACTCGCCAGAAGTAAATATTGACATTTCTGTTCGTCATTCTAAAACTAGTCTCTACTCTCAGAGATTTTGCAATACATAGCAAAGTGCAATCCAAGTGTTGATGTTATGTGGGTGGAATGTAACACTCAGCAGAAGATTGGCATCCAGCGGATTACCATGTGGTGGAGGTTGTGTTATAGATAGACCTGACAGAGGATTTAGGCTCAACGTTTCTGGACTGTACGGCCTTTATTTCCCATTTACCACAACGCGGTTGCTTGGTGTTGAACAGCATTTATAAAGTAGAAACTGTTAAAATAGCTAATTGCATTATTTTAGCTTTCCCCCTTCTTTCACTTCAGTTTTGTTCTTTTTAGTTAGTCTTACGAAGTGCCAATTCTGTCTTATAAGATTTTCTACAAGCATTTTCGCAAAGAAAAAATGTCTTGCATCTTTCACAACCCATTGCTCCATGACTACAGCAAGATTATATCGTCAAAATAACACAAACACATTATTGAGGTGTGAAATATCAGGAATTATTAAAAAAGTAATCATCATATAGCCCGAGAATAACACATTCTCAATATGTACTTGAATATTTAAATTATCCAAAGTAATCGAATCACACAAGGCATTAAGGCCACAGTTTAAGTGTTACATCCCTCTCTTAATATCTGATAGTCATTTAGGAATAAATAAAATTTCTTCCAAATCAGATGTTTCGACAAAGTGGGAGCAATCTTTTATATGTTTTGCTAAACGACAGCGCCTGTAAGAGGCGTTTGGTTAATAGTTCAGCTGTGCTTTTGCGTAGGCTGTAATTAATTTCTCTTTGTTTTGACGGGAGAGCTACAGGAACGAATAAAGCTAAATTAAAACTCAGTAAAACATCTCAATTTACACGTGGGCTCGGGAGTTCCATGTATTTCATTAATATATTTCTTGCACAAAGCAACATAGCTAGCCAAAGTACAATATAACTAATGCACAGAACACAAAGAGTACGTTTAGCCGCAGTGCATAATGTTTATGTCGCGCATAAATTGCGCATTATTTTCTCATTCTTTTGCATTTTATTATTAAGACTATTATTATTAGGAATGGTTCGTTTATATTTTAATATATATATGGTGATTATGCACACTGGGAGAGCATTTCTTGCCCTGACTCCTTTAATTTTGAACTCTTATTTTAGAGTCTTAACGCATGGCAACAAATAGCCAAAATAGGCATTTCTTTCAATGTAAATCATAGCCTGATATTAATGATGACGGTGGTGATGATGATGAAGGTGGTGGTGGTGGTGCTGCTGCTGCTGCTGATTGGTTATAGTAGTCAACACATTTGGCCTGTATTCTCTGCGATGATTAGGCCTACAATTCCAGGGCATCGAGATGACAAATAGTGAAGAGGCCTAATGTTCCAGTGTAGTTTGAAGTTCGTATACATCTGTGGGTCTAAATCTTATCAGCACTTAACGGGTTTTAAAGGTGCAGCTCTAGAACAGACCTCCGCCAGGTAGGCCGGTAGCATTAACATTCAAAAATACAACAGATGTGGCACTGGGTAGCGGCTGCAGTGGCGATTAAATTAACTGTAGACCTATGCATTTACTGAGATTCCTCTATGCCAATAAATAATTTCACATGCAGCTTACATACAGTTTTAGCAGGCTGTTAACGCAACGTTTAAGAGTTCGGTTGGAGAAATTGAAACAGACCGAAATGTACGGCGAAGCTGTCAGTCATTTAAAAGCACACATCAAGAACACCTTGTGTTTCCAGTTGACTGTAGGCCTTTAAGTGGCTTCCACTGTGTGTCCGAAAATGAAGTGAGGTTGAATTTACCCCTGTTGTTGCTGTCCTTCATAATCACGCCATGGGCTATGTTCCAAAGAAAATGGAAAAGTCAAGTGTCTGACCGCCCTGTGGTTCATTGCTGTGACCGCACAAACATATACTGGCTGTTATATTTTGGCAACTCTCACAGTAGACGGCAGTCCATTTTAACCGCATTTCAGGACTGAACCTTCTAAAGGTCCCATCTGCATTTTGTAACATCTTAGATCAAACCGTTTTACAGTACTTATGACCATTGAAATCTACAAAGATATCTTCATGTACCCTTTAACATGCTCCTGAAAGCCACTTTTACTATTTGCATAGTCATATTAAGTGGAATTAAGGCGCCCTTACGCGCCGGGTAATGTGGATGCCAGTCCAAACAGGAAGGTTGAGCATTGATAATGACCTCAGACAAAACCCTCCAGGCTGTGCTGCAGAACAATGATTCCCAAAGTGGGTACCTCCGGGGGCCCTTGACAGGTTCCATGGGGTCTCAGGCAAAACGAGTAGTTTAATTTCAACATAATATACTAATATTTATCACTTAGATTAAGAATAAAAATGACTATATCTCATTGTTCTCACTGTGTCACTGTTAATCTCCCCTCCACAATTCAATACAAAATCAACAACGACAAAAATATATTTCTATGTGACTCTTAGGGGTGGTTTTGCAAGTGGGGATTGTAATCTAATGTACATTTTTCGATGGCCCATGACTCGGAACCGAAGAGATTGCGCGGTACAGGGAGTATGCGTTGTGTTTTGGTGCGTCTGGTCTGCTCCAGCCGTGCTGGGATGTTTGAACTGACCACATGTGCGCATCCGCCACCTTGGTGATGGCGTAGGGTTGTTGTGACTGCAGCAGTTCCACTGACAATCATTGGATCTGGGAGGAACACTGATTAGATTAGATTGGATGAAACTTTAATGATTCCCATGGGGAAATGGGTCGTTGCAGCAAGAACATCGGACAGGCCTGTTGGGATGGCTGTTTTGTAAATAGAATAGAGGGTGTAAAATATAACGCGAACAATAATTACAAATTCAATATTAAAAAAAAAAGAAAAGGTAAAGCGCAAGTATTTTAGATTCGTTTCGTAACCCATTTTTTTTAATCATACAGTGAACAGAAAGCTACAGGACTGACTAGACTAGGCCTAGTCGGGTTAGTTCATTACTAATTATTTTTGCTGAACAATGTGAGGACTATTTCATCACATAACTTATAACGCTATGAGGACGCAGACTAGCCTTGGTGGATTCATATTGATCATTAATTGGCTTTTCCCGCTTGAAATTATGAAAGCAAAGCCGAAATTTCAAATGTAGTTTATTATGAATGTCACACATAAAACAAAATTGATTTGTTTAGAAGTGGAGAAAATGGGTTTCTTCGTTAATAGAAAAAAACTGCATCTTTTACGGGCAGGACCCTTGTAACGTAAATGCAACCTCATTTGGATGTGCCTGTCATCGAGGTGAGAAAAAGAGAATATTTTCTATAGCTAAACAACTAAGAGAAACCAATTTAGTTTTTTTGTTGTTTTTTAATTGTTCATTTTGACATGGTTGAAATTCACATGCAATATCATATTCATAATAAGTCCAACAACTATAGGTACTTTGAATAAGGTCCACATGGGTTTCATTGTAAACATTTAGATTTTAGAGGATTAAAATTGATACACTGGGAATTTTGAGCAATTAACATGGTGCAGTAATTTTTATTTAAAATGGATGTAGCTTATAGCCATTTGGAGTAAAACTTTTCTTTTGTCATTTTGTATTTTTAATCAAAGGCAACACGTCACTTCCATCAATAGAGGCCAAGAATCTTTACTATATCTCTGTAGCATACATTTGCGCAGTCATGCAATTGTCTAATGTTCAGTACATATGAGGTATTTCTAGCTGTGTTGACAAAAGATGAAAACAACATTTTTTTTGTAACAACACTCTATATCTATATTCTATATTCTCTATATATTCTATATGGGTTCTCTTGTATAGTCATATTTTAAGAAATGCATTTTAACTTAACTGCTGCTTCAGATGAAGCTTTGTTACTTTAAAAGCCAGTATAGTCAGTAGCCAGTATAGTACAGCCTTTGGTTCTGTATCAGGGCACCAGGACTGAGAATGGTAATGAATAACCAGATTATAAAAGATGGGGAAGAAACATGGGGTCTGCAGAATTTGCACTGTGTGCGCATGTGGAAAATGTAGAGGAACCTACCGTGAAGACAGACAGTGACAACTGAAGACTTGATTGTGCATCTAAAAGTACCAATTTGAAGTGATTTCATGTATTATTTTTGCATTGTGGCTCACCCTGATCAAGTTTAACTTTTAATGTGGCAAAAGACAAACTTGAAGCGAAAGAAACATTTTAACAGTTATGTAAACACAATAGACTTACTTGCATCTAAATAGAAAATGCTGCAAAACCAGCATCAACATTTTACGTTCAGGACTATCAGCGTCTGCTCGTTAGATTTCAGTTCTTCAGCACCGTAATGTGTGAAAAAACACAACGTCACAGTACATATAAATGCAATACAATACGTATAAATACATTCTTTTACTGGATCCAAACAGTGCATTTTAAAACTTTGGTAACAGATCCAGTGAAAGCTCCACTAGGTCCATTTCCTCCAACACAGAATAGACGGAGAGCTACTGGTCGTAAACGACCAGCAGCAGCAAACCAGCAGACTACACACACGCGCGCGCGCGCGCACACACACACACACACACACACACACGCACACACACACATACACACACACTATAACGTCCCTTCTTTACAGAGATCACATCATCTTCACATATATTTGCCAAAAACTCTTCCAAAAGACCTTAAAAAAAAATCCTCTTACATTTCCAACGCTGGGTACAAAAGTACACACCACCCAAGTAAAGCGGGTACAGACTGGTTTGTGAGAATAAAACGTTGGAGAAAACAAAATGATAGTAAAAGTTAATGCCCTCCAAAAGCTTTCACTGGGACAGGAATTCTCACCTCTCTTCCGCTCTTTTCAAGCGCTCAGACGGTTCCTTCAAAGACTGAATAGCCCGACAGGCTGGACGGCTAGACAACAACTTTCAACTTGACCTTGGCCTCCAGCCGCGTCTACCTCCTATGTTAAAAAAAAAAAAAAAAACGCACGCACTGCCAAGTCGAGAGCTGTTTTCTGTCTTTGCATATTGTAAACATGTCGGAAGCTCAGCGTCTGGAATATTCACTCAAACTATGACGTTATATCCGAATTCCCTCATTTTTTGCCTCAACCCATTTACCAGGCACTGAGGCCTCTTGCATGCAGTGTCTATTTCCTAGAAATATTTGCTGGCATACATTAAACTAATAAAAATGTGTTGTCTTTTATACTTTGCTTTGTCACGTGAAGGATTTCACGTTAAATATTTTGTAACCAGGACATTGTTACATTATGTAGCGCATTTGTACAGCACCAGGTGATAGAAATATAGTTGATTCATTTGCGGTATTTGTACCACATTAGCGTAGCCTATACTAATTTATGTTTTTAAAGAATGAGGATAATCTTTGTGCAGATGTGAAGGGCATAGTAGCCTGAGCAACAATAAGCAATTGCTGTTGTGGCACAGACCAAAGTGGCTGGATAGTGTGCGTGCGTAAAATCCATATGCATAATGTACATGTGTGTATATGGATGATTCACACCGGTGTTTTGAAGTACTCCATTTGTTTTGAATAATCGTCCTTTTTTCACAACCCAACCATGAAGAGGAGCCATCTCAAACAAATATTTCCCCATTCTGGCACTCGGGATCTGACATAACCTTATACAACATATTGAAAAGCCAGGCCTGTTTTATTGATATATTTTTTATTTGATCAAATATAAGCACGGCTTCCATCTTTTTTCAGGTTTGCTTGAGACAAGCTAAATCTCTTCGAAAGGTACGGTCACCTTACAACGCCGCATTTTTCTCCATTTAATTATCTGTACTGGGAGATGTTTACCGTCCTCTTTGCATAGCCTGGTCACGTGGTAGCATTTGGGCCAATGGTGGCGCAACCTGGGCGCTCTGGTGCGCGTCAGAGTGGCTTTACTCTCTGGGAACCAGTATCTCCTTTTTTCAGTCTCAGGGCTTTTTAAAAAAGAGCCAGAAGCCTCAATGTTGGATGTCGTGCTATGACAACGTCACTGCTCCTCCGTCCTCGCTGGGTCGACCCGTCGGTGATGTTTCTCTACGACAACGGCGGCGGTTCCGATGAAGTGAGCAAGAACATGGAGGGTTTTGCTGGTGGCAACTTTGCTGCGAACCAGTGCAGGAATCTGATGGCGCACCCCGCATCTTTGGCACCCAGTACGGCTTACTCGTCCAGCGACGTGCCCACCTCCGGTATGGGCGAGCCGGTGAAACAGTGCAGCCCTTGCTCTGCAGCTCAGAGCTCGTCCAGCGCGTCCCTGCCCTATGGGTACTTCGGTAGCGGCTACTACCCGTGCAGAATGTCGCATCACAGCAGCATAAAGTCGTGCGGAGCGCAGCCCCCCTCTGCGTACGGGGAGAAATACATGGACACGTCCGCCTCGGGCGACGACTTCACCTCTCGCGCCAAGGAGTTCGCCTTCTATCCGACCTACCCCTCAGGCCCGTACCAACCTGTTCCCAGTTACCTGGATGTGCCCGTGGTTCCAACTATCAGTGCGCCGTCAGAGGCCAGACACGAGCCCCTGCTGCCTATGGAGAGCTACCAGCCGTGGACTCTCACCACTAACGGCTGGAACAGCCAAGTGTACTGCGCCAAGGAGCAGCCTCAGCCTGGACACATGTGGAAGCCCTCCATACCAGGTAGGCTTCATCTGCAGAATTCAACTTTTATGTGAGCCAGACCTGTTTCCAAGATGTACTACTGCTACTGGTTAGGAATAAATAGGCTATAATAATACAGAATGTGCTACTAGAAATGATCACTTCTGAGTAAATCTGTAGATCTAGCAGTCTGGTTTTGTTTATTTGCTTGCAATAAAACAAGAAAATCATAAGAAGTTACTGAATCTAGTATTGATTTTTAAACAAAAAATGACAAATTTTGTCAGTGATATAATCCCACTTGTCTTCCATGGAAATTTACCCACAATTTCTTGACTTGGATGTTATTTTCTTGGAGTGATCCGCCTTATTCTCTGAAACAAGTGTAAAGGTACTGACATTTTTCTAGGGGAAAAAAAGAAACTAATTTGGATTGGACGCAAGTGGCTGTGTCGCTCAGATGGGAATAGATTTTCACTTGCTTGAAGAAAATTAAGGGTCTAGGGCTGAATTTGAGGCTAAACGACTTGTTGAGTAACAGTATATGACAACTCCTTGTGTCTATTTTCTGTCGCCCCGTACAGACGCGGTCTCCCACACCGGAGGAGACTCCGGCTCTTACCGACGTGGAAGAAAGAAGCGCGTGCCATACACTAAGGTGCAACTGAAGGAACTCGAGCGCGAGTACGCCGCCAATAAATTTATTACGAAGGACAAACGGAGGAGGATATCGGCCCAGACCAATCTGTCTGAAAGACAGGTTACAATATGGTTTCAAAACAGACGCGTAAAGGAGAAGAAAGTTGTCAACAAAGTGAAGACCATCAGCTAGTT
>OMKZ01017509.1:12269-22269 GCA_900302535.1 Neoniphon sammara
TTTTTTTTTTTTGGCATGCTCTCTCTCAGCTCAGGAAAACTGACCCCCGTTCATAGAGGTGTAAGCCACCGAGCTATACCTTTTATCTGCAATTTTAACGAGAGTGGTAAATGGTGGAGATTCACAGGAAGTAACGGCATGGAGGATTTGGACTATGGGAATGTTAAATATTAATCTGTCGACCCCCACTTCCTTAAAAAAAACTGCTCACATGCTTAGCTTATATGGAATTTAGTCTCGTCATATGAATCCGTGCTCTCATTCTTATCCAATCCATGGTGCAATTCTTATTATAATGCTTAGATAATCGTCCGGGATATGTGTTCATATCAATCATAGCTTTTATAATGTGTGCGTATTCATGTGGTTGTATATAAAGTAAATTCCGGCATGATATCAAGGGTATTTTGTGTGTGAGTCAAATATGTCGGTGTTAAAGTCCGTCCCAATAAAATATGGACTTGGTTGAATTTGATCTATCACGAATTATGTTGGAAAATATACACCAATTTCATTACAGACTGCAATGGAGAACAACGCAGTTTTAATTTTTAGTCTGAGCAAGGTTATCATTTTGCAAAAATTAATCAAATTATTAAAGAATCTACATTTTAAATACACCGAAAGTGGTCAATGTTGCCTGTCGCTGCAGCAAACGATTGTTTATAGGTTGCAGTAGTGAATATGTTACCTCCTCTTGGCTGTGCTGGGTTTGTAGTAGCTTATTTTCATATTTCCAACCCTAATCCAAAATGTCCTAATTGTGTTTACTGGACCTAGGTCATGCAGGCCTCTGTTTTGCTTTGGGAAAAGAGGAAATAGGCCGGTTGAAGCGGGACTGTGCAGAAACATGAGCTGACGTCGCCATCTAGTGACGACTTTGTGTCACGCTCAAATGTACATCAGTTGTCACACAGTATGCTTTATGTAACGAGAACATCAATAATAATAATAATAATAATAATAATAATAATAGTAATAACAGTAATAATAACAATAATGATAATAATGATAATAATAATAACAACAACAATAATAATACAAAATTTAGGTATATGACCCTACACATTTTGTCCTGAAAAAGGCACATTGACCGTTAACCACAGTAAAAAGACGCAGGTGTGAGGCGTATAGTGAATTCTCCTTCCTCTTCATAATAAAACGAAATAAACCTTTGCCTCTTTTGGCCTACAGTCACCCTCCTATTTGCCTGGCAGTGGAATGATAGCATCTGTTCAAAATGGGGGGGAAAAAGGCAAGACAAAGCAACTTGATATTTGGAAGGAAAGGGATTGAGGGCAAAATTGAGAAGAAAATGTGTCTTTTAACATAATTCTCCATATTTTTGTTTTGTCCACTAAAACGTTAAAATCAAGCCTTTACTTTTTAAAAATTGCTCCAATATTCCCGTGTTAAATAAGACCTGGAAAACTATCTCACTTATTATTATTATTATTATTATTATTATTGTTTAAGATTTTTTTTTATTATGCATAATATAACATGCATAATATTTTGTGTGTAGAAAAAAATCGAAACAGCCAGCTTTAGCCTTTTTCCTACATGAAATGTTAATTGCTCGTTTTAGATGCCATATCAGATCGTAACCAGGTCTACTTTGTACTATAACATTCAGTTGCGCTTTACCTTCATTTTATTTCTTTTGCTCGATTTTAAAGCTCAAAAAGCCTATATACAATTCTCTTGCTCATAGCTTCCAAAATCCAAAAGGCGTTCGCGTGATTAGTAGGTTGGATTTCCAATTGAACAAATAAGAAGCAGTGTATGGACTGCCGAAAAAGAGACTTAATCCACTGTCATGATTATTAAGAGCTATGGCATCAATTCATGTTCATTTCACACTGTCCGTGCAATGTATCTTTTCTACAGAATTGAAAAACTAGAATTATTTTTGTCGCAGAGCTGTTCTTGTCCATTTTGAAATTATGCAGAATGACTGCTTTATTATCATAACGTTAAATGCCCCTTCAGTTAACATTTTCATTTGAGTGAATTTCAAGTTAATTGATCCCAACCTTTTTTTCTGGCAGCTCGGTGGTGCTCCACATAGAAAAGATGAATCTTGTGATGGAACGCAATTTGGCTTTAGCTCCAAGAGAAAATAATTGACATCCACGCTGTGCGCGCTGTAGCTCGCCGTGCTCGCTTTGTTCACTCTCATTAACATGATGGCACACTATGCATTTTTTTTCTTTTAAATAAGAAGAATATTCATTCAAGTGATTATGTATAAATTGTAACTCAACTGAACTAGCAGCCAAAAGCCCATCTGCACAGCATGCTCGGCTTAGAGGCATTAATGAATATGATTTAGCCTTGCTGGCATTATGTGTAGTTAAATGTCAGGCATGAAACCAAATCCTAATTTATTTAAAGCTACAGCACCTCTGGCTGTTTTCGCGCCTGTTATGTTTTATTCTATTAGTAAGTATCTAAGTATTATTTTCCTTCATATGGGTTATCGACTTTATGCATTAAGCTACGTTTAGGCTATAACTTTAAAAAAATCTTTTAATATACTTAATAAGCTATACACCCAGCTTGTTTTTACTTTGTGCAGTAGGAAACCTCTTGCTTGCGGCAATTAGCCTACACATGCTCATCACAAAGATAAAAAATGATTAAGATATATTACCGATTTTTCTCGACTTCAGGCCATATGCATGTTTTTTTTTTCTTCATTTCTACACATTCTACCCCGGAACCTGCAACTGCTAAACCTAACATACCCCAATGATATTATTTATTTATTCTTTTTTCTTGTTATTGACGGCCTACAACAGATAATTTTATTATGTCAGAAGTTACACAGTAACTAGACCAAGACTACTGTCTGTCCTCTAGTCAGCTTTTTGTGCTTTAGTATTGTTATACAGCAGTAAATGTATATTCTTCTTCTTCTTCTTCTTCTTCTTCTTATTATTATTATTATTATTGCTGTTGTCAGTATAAGAATTTAGTTTTAGAATTAATATATAATTTTAATCTTAACTTTTGTGCCATACTTTCTTTAGAGTATTCTTGTTATTGGGGAGGATTTCTGCTCTTGTCTTTCCCAGGTAGTTTTTACATGTTCAACATGCTAACAAGGCAACCATAAATAATTAACACAAAGGGGGTTAAATGAAACCTTAGTTCATTTGGAAAAGAGGTCAAATGTTACATTGAATAAACAAGTAGCCATTCAAGAGGATGCAAGCTAAGTGGCAATTGGAAGGATTTTTTTTTTAAATACTGTAACCAGTTTTGAATGTGTCAGGATATCACATATTGTGTCTAAACTGGGTCTCAACATGCACATGGCCGACTGGCTGATTCAGGCCACGCACAAGGGAAATCTGAGCCTCTACGTACACGGGCACGGAATGCAACGTTTCCACGTTCTTTGACGCAGCCACGGCGGTGCGCGCACGTGTTACACAATAAGATCAGAGATGGGACAAAAGTGAGAGATGTGACTGGGTGGTTCTTCCTGTAATCCGAAAAACAGACTGAACAGAGCGGAAGCTTATTGGCTTGGAATGAACATATGCGCAGCTGATTGGCTCGGAGGGAGCAGAGCAGCGTCTCATTGGTTTATGGAGGAACAAAACAAACGTGCAGCACCCGCCTCCACGAGGCTTTGACGCTGAGGCTCACAGCAGAGTGCTCCGCCCATCCCACGGTCTCTTCACCGAGTTGAAACTCTTTGATGGGACTGGCCCATTCAATGTGGTAGAAAAACACAGAAGGTTTCATTGTGTCTGCCCGCCTCTCTGTAGTAGATTTAAGCTTTGCTGCCACCCTAAGGCAAAAGAATGAATTACAATTCATTTTAATATCACAAGGATTTAATTTTGTCTTTATGCAAAAAAGATGTAGCCACAGCTCCATGCATTATTCACTGTCTTGATGATGAGACCTTAATAACAAACAGGCAAGTGAAGTATGAAGTACCTAATTATTTGTAAATCTTTTTTGCAGCTTTACCAAATTTACCAAATCACTTACACTTTTAAAGGCTGTGCCGTTCCACCATTCCCTTCCTTCTCATATCTGCTTTGAAAATTGCCATGTTTAATGAAACCGCCGCAAAGGGTTACAATTGTTGCTTGTATTTATTTTCATCATACGACTTGAACATTTTAACATCTTCACACTAGCTGCTGCCTGCCATAGTCTGATAGACTACAACCAGAGCCTTTTTATCTATTTGAAGAAACGTAATAATATGACTGTATGCATCCGATGCATTGTCTGTTTTCCAGCTCTGTGTAAAGTTGCGGTGTGCCTTAGCCAGAAAGCAGCACAATATATCTCCCGCCAGTCTGTCAGACGTGGATGAATACAGACAGGGCCAATACCATGCTCTTTACATTGACCTTCGCTGTCTCTCTGCGTAATGGAGCCGAGGCCCGCAACCTTCAGTCACTCAGCAATATACTTTGCTTTTGTCAAGCCTGAAAGCAAGGAGTTGGAAGATAATCTCGTAATACACCAGAAAACCCCCAGTAGACACAAACTGATCCAAGACCGTGACAGCGGTCAAATAGAAGCACTTGACCGAGATTATGTGAAAGCCTCCTCCATATCGCTGTCGGCGCCTTATCCTATTACTGGAGGTGTTTTTCTTCCTTGGCATCTCAGTAGGTCGCTTCATTTGGTTTGAAATAATCAATGTGAGCTTATTTACTACACTTATTTACGATGGACGTATGGACTGATGGGCATTTACCCAGAAAATGCAGCCTGATTCAGTTTGCATCATTAATAATAGCGTGGTGCTTTTGCTCACAATTCTCTTTTTTTTGTTATTCATGAACATTTCACGCCTCTGGAAGTCATTAAAATCTTGAAATTAAAATGCCTTAAACTAAACCCAGTGCTCTTATTGTCCACTTATTGAGCAAATGTTTGTCATGCGGTCTGCTATTTTTCTTAAAATTTCTCTATCCAAAATGGCAGGAGGAAACATGAAAATGGGCCCTTAGATATTGGTTGTGTTGTGGCACCTAGTCATTCTTTAGACAACATAAAACTGGTTTAAAATGTGTTGTAAATAGAAAAAATGCAATACAAACTATTTTGGAAATGTGGGTCTCATAATAATAGTCAGAAAACCGCCGCGACGGCTTCATATTTGTGTCCAATCGAGAGAATAGTGTTACTATTATTGGCTCAATGCGCACACGCAATACCAAATAGTCATAATTTCACGTTTGTCTCTTTACAGTAGATTAGATCCTCCTAAAGCTAAATTCAGTGTATTTTACAACGATTTGTTGAAGTCGCTTTTTTGTGGTGATCTCCTAGAATTAGGTTTGGGTTGCAAATGGCCAGATTATACACTTTCCTATACTGACAATAGATTTGCTCATTATTATTTGCCCTTGAATCCAAAATAGTTGAAATCTCGTTTATACTATGAAAGGGAGGAAAAACTGTTTTGACAACGTGATTCAATACAGCAGCAGTGTTTTTACGAAATTTGCCACATTCAGTCAAACAACCTTGTTTTATTATGAGTCAAAAATTATTTGGTCTGTGAAATAGCTCATTTTATTCAGATTAGTGCTGTTATGGTCTTTGGCATAAATTTGCAGGTTGCACTTGAACGAAAGGGTAGAATAGAAAAGAACGCAGGCTACGAAAAATCTGATTCAGGAACGGGGCTGGAAAAGCGTAATGCCAAATCAATGCAATTTCCCCATTGAAATGGCTTACAATTACTGAATTACCATACTGAAGATTTCCTTTGACCCCAAAATCGTCTCACTGACTTCAGAATGACAGGTTAGTGATTACATGGATAACTTTAGGTGATTATTCTGTTTTCTTTTGTTAGAGATAAACACAGTTTGGCTATGCTAAAATGTAGCATACTTTAAAGATTATCTAAATCAATGAAGCGGTATTGGTGCTGGCACCCTTTAAGAAAACACCTTATTTAGATAATATGTCATCCACTACGCATACAGTCGGCTTATTCCGACTCGTTTTCTTTATTACAATTGTTTGAAATAGGACATGATCCTTTGGACATACGGACATATCCTACATTAAAGACTGTGATGCAAGTGGAACAGCGATGTCTAATTATCTGAGTGTGTCTGAAGGCCTGTGCATATTGTATAATCCCCAAATTAAACAATGGAATGTGCAAGAAGACAAGCAGGCTTTTCTGTCTCAGCTCTCTGTATATATATGTATAAGTAAACAACGCGTAGTGTTGAAACCAAACAAACTGTAGCTCAGTGGGAAATTTTTTTCCGAAAATAACATTTTCTCTTTAAGGTCCAACGGGTTTTCTTTCTTAAACTGTTCTGGGCAATTCTGTGTGTCCTTCTTGTCAGCACATTAAGCCTACACGAGGTCTTGTTTCTCAGCGTGGATTTTCAGGCTAGTCCAGTATTTAGACTTTATCCGCTGGTTTGTCAGAGGTCCTCCCGTTGACCGTGGAGTTGGTCTGTCTTTCTGGCCTCTGTGTGGTCCGCCTGGCCCTTCTGTCGTCGCCATCGCTGTCCGCCACATTTCTGTCACCTGTGGATAAATCAACAGTTGTCCGCAGATTTAAACAGGTTCACACTTATTGATGCATTCCTGTATGTTAATTTGTAGCCAGCTACATGTGTGAGCAGTGATTGCTTCATGTTTCAGCCGGGTGGTTTGATAATCCCCACCTGCAGCCTTGTAAGGCTGCAGCCAGCAACTTGATAACAGCCCAAGACTCGCCAGCCAAGATCAGATACCATTCAAGTTCAAAAGCACTTTTTTCTTCAAAAGTGGACGAGAAATAACACCAATAAACTTTTGGGGTTTGATTTCACTCACTCGCGGCTGAAATCTGTGAGTTTAATAAACAGATCAGGCGAGTCTATGATTTGTTTTGGTTGTGCGTCCATTAGCCTGCATGCTCATTACAAGCCACCACGTTTTGTTGGAATTGCCTTTAATTTCCACGTGGCCTTCTAATGCCTGTATAATAACATATGTTGCATCGCCTCATTTCTGTAGGTGGTCAGCCTGTCGGTTTTGTTCAGCATAAGATATTTTAATGACAGTGACATTAAGGATAGCCAGTAGATGTCTTGGGGCGGAGGTGTGGTGGCCCTTTTTTCTACCATAAAATGGAAAAAGAAGCATGGACTAAAGCTCAGGGCTTTTCGTTTTACCTAAAGATTTAAACTACAGGAGGTTTCTTTGCAAGGGACTGAATGCGCCTATTTATTTTATAGCCTAGATCTGACATGGCGTTAAACTGTATTTTTAGAACCTCCCCACACTTAATTGTTGTCTTGTTGTCTAACAACGTTTTATGGCGCAGGATTTGGGCTTTAGGCTATGTCGCATTCATTTCCTGAGAAAACATTGCGCTTTCATCATGCCACTAGGAGTATACTTGTTATTTAAATGGAAATGTTTTATTTTGATATGCAAAAACAGCTTTTATGCTGACCCAAAAATATATTTTATCCCTATAGTTTGTGCTTGTTGTTGTTTTTGTTGATGTTGGTGTGTGTGTGTGTGTGTGTGTGTGTGTGTGTGTGTGTTAGGTATGAAAACATGGAAACATGGGGAAGGTATTGACATTTTATTAGGTAAACAAAGCGGTGTCTGGTAGCATTTTAGTGTCAAATCTCTTTCGTAGTCAGCCTCCTTTATTAACATCAATGTGATTCTCCTCAAACATCATTTACTGTCATTATTATTATTTTTATTATTGTTAGATTTTTCAAAGTCTAGCTTTGTTGAGTAAATGTTATCGTAGTGTAAAATGCAGAAGGTGTAGTGAAACAGACCACTTAAAAATAGGGGATCTTGATCATAACAATTATCCAATATAACATTGCTGCTTATCACTGTAGTTTAGTAATATCAGAAGTTAAAATGAAAGCTACACTATTGCATGCACGTTTTCACTATGTGCACTATTGCATAAACTAGACGCACATCTCACACACGGTTATTGCGAAGGTGAAGTTCATTTGACTTTGTCCCTAGGCCTAAATCTTCAGGCGCACATTATTGATCCATCATGTAACCTAAAGCCACATTTTTTTCTCTTAAGGGCCTTTATATTTGCATGCAGCAGGAGTGGAAATGCAAAAGCAATTAGAGGAACTTCATCCGGGGCACAGTGGGCCCTTACACGGTGTTTGTTCTCAGTAAAGGGCCCTCTCCCTCCCCCGAACTTGAAGTCGACCGCACAGACAAAGCTTTGGCTTTGAAGGCTTTTACGCAGCACCACAGTCTCAGTTTTGATCCCCCAAACTATGCAACAAGGGTGGTCACACCATCAGAATAAGGCTTAATACAGAACTGATATTATATTAAATATTGAATCTTGAGTGTTTCCCCCTATGTTTTTAGCTAGTATTTTAAATGTATTTGGCCAGACTGCCAGAGTCTTAGTCACATGATCTATCATATAGACATATAAAGTGTAAGTAAGTCTTACCTTACTTATGTGGAAAAGTGTGTATTTTTCTGTCTCTGGGAATCCTCGACTGCTGGCTTTAGATCCGCGTAGGTGGCGACTTCCTATCACGCCTGGTCAGTTTTGTGGTGTCTGTCTGGCCGGGGAGAAAAAAAGGCGCAGCAGAATACTATAGGAGCTATAAAAACGCAGGTCTGTGCAGAACAGGCTTTGGTTTTCCTGGGCATCCTGTGCTCAATTACAGCTTAAAAGCTGCAGCACAAGTCGTAGAATTTGTCTGGATTGACTGAGAGGCGGAGCGTGTGGTCGCAAAGACACTGGAGTTGTTTGTGCCCCTACAATTTATCCAAATAGCATGGCCTACTAGCGGAACGTCGGGTGACACAGATTGCATGGTTGTCCCAGTTTTTATACAGTGACATGGGGTTTAGTTGATGCTTGTAGCTTCTTAGTAAATGTGATATTTTAAGGTTGTGTTACACATGTCCCATCAGGAGCGCCTTGTATCCCCATCGGGCGGTGGGGCCAGGGCAGCCCCGGCGGTCCTAATCTCAGCTCAGGTCTCTCATTCACAGCACATTAGAGTCAGGTTGCAGCCTCTCCAAAACAAGCTCCTCGGTGGCCTCAGACCAGAGAAGCAGGGAATGTGCAATGTGCCATATTTGCCGCATCAAAAATAAGCAGTAATTACATTTTAAAAGCAATTTCAAAGAAAGCAAAGGGAACGTCTACCCTTACATTGCTATTCTCCTTTTATTTTGCTTCTCTGTGATCCTAATGTGATACGTTTACCTGCACATGCATTTTAATGACAATACACATTGTTATTAATACACACGCATGTGTAAGATATTTACATACCTTCAAGATATATATTTAGGATTTAAAAATAGATACCTGAGGAATACAATATATTGCTGATATATTAACTGCGCTGCAGCTATTTTAAATTCAGCGCAGCATTGCTCTTTTAGAAATAATATTCCTCATTTTGAAATATATATGTATCTGTACATATGTATCATATATGCTGATGTGATTTATGCATACGTGCGTATGTACCTATGTATCCATCATGGGAATAAAATAAAATACGGAAATGGGTGTGGAAAATCATAATAGATGAAAACATAAAAGTGTTCAGCTAACACCAGCATTTTTGGAATATGTCTTACTAATTGGTGCATATTTAAATAAATATTTGCAGGAAAACGTAAAGAAACAGCCGTGCGTAAAACTGGAACGGGCTTGAGTTGTCCAGGCCAACTTTTGGGGCGGTTAGAAAAGGGTCCATTAAATGTGAGCATAAAGCAAAACAGACAAGCCAGTAAGACAAATATCATGATTTAAGAATAGAAGACGTTTATTATTTTAACCACCCAATAACATTTTACCAGTGAAGTAGGCCTATAACTGTTTAATAAATGTACATACTTCTACAATCAAGCCATGCGTACTTGTATCAGTGTTTACATGCCTCCGGGCTTGTATCGATTTAGCGTCTTCTGTTAATGTAATTGGGAAAAAAAATAGCTAGATATTAACATTTAAAATGTTTTGAAA